>CAUYQV010095638.1:0-11361 GCA_963574575.1 Galagoides demidoff
CTCAAGTCCTGGTTCAGTGGAGGCTGGTGGTGGAGAAACAGGCTCCGTTCCATTCAGTAATTCAGAGACTGAGTTTTCTTCTGTCTTGTGGCTTTGCTCTCCTAAACCCTCCGAGTCCATTCAGCTTGCACGGAGGTGGGAGGGGGAGTGAAAGTGTGAGAAACACTCTGGAGAGGTTTTCATGAACCATCCTGCAAGGGGCAATATAACCCTTCTCCCATTGACTTGGCCAAAAGTCAATCAGAGTTAACCAGAGTCAACCAGAGTTAACCACAGAGGAGCTGAGAAGTATTCTGTGTAGTTGTGCCCAGAAGAAGGAAGTACAGATGCTGGTAAACAGTAGCTGTTCATGTCCCTGTGGAGAAGACCAGCTCTAGAGTTTATTATTAGTAGGCTCTCTTGCCTGTAGGTACAAGCTACATTTGTTAGTATAATAATAAGCATACTATTTTATCTTCCTGCTGCCATCCTTTGTTTTAGTTTATAATCTATTCAAAACTCTCATGAGGCAGAGAGACTATTTTTAGATACCTCAGTTCTAGCATTTGGTGCAGGGCCTAGGAACATTGAGAAATAAAACATAAGTGCTGAATAAGAAATTGGGATGAATTTTGGACTTTAATTTTCTTTGAACTTTTAAGCAAGAGGAAACGAAAATGTGATTTTGGACTTTAATATCTTTGTACTTTAACTTAATCACTGAATTTAATTACTGAACTTTAATTTCATCCCAGAAAAAGTCAGGACAAGAAGGGGTTTGTATTGAAACTTGGAATATATTGTAATTAGTATTTTATTGCTAGAGTATCATTGAGTTTCAGTGCTTAGGTACAAACATCCAACTATGTACAATTTGCACTTATAAATGGAGACTATTATAATAAGTCCCCAAGTTACAAACATCCAATTGATGTATGACTCACACTTACAAACAGTGGCTATTGCAGGTAATAAGTGTGTCTGGTCCAAGTTACATACAAATTCAACTTAAGGACAAATCGACAGAACCTGTCTTGTTTGTAACCTGGGGACTGCCCCTTTCATAATACATAACAGTCTATATTTAGAAGGACCATACAAATTGTCACCCAAACTAGGACAGTTTTGAGAGAAGAAGAAGGCTGTGTAAATAATTATGCTGGAACAATAGGCAATCACCTGGACTGTCTTGGATGAAATCGGAAGGATGGTCACCCTGGCTATATTAGATAATGTGGAAGGACATAATTAAAAAACGGAAAGGGAATGGGAGAATGGATGTCCAGCCTTGTAGCAGATTTAATTAATGAAACTTTCTGACCCACGTAAGCTCTTTGGGGATAAATTCTAAGCTGACTACTGATGGTCCCACATGGTGGCTGGGTCAGTCAGGGAAGGAGAAACCACACAAGGTATTTCAGAGAGAGGGTCCTCAGTGCAGGGAACTGGCTGCACAAACAACTTTTGGAGGGCAAATAGGAAGGGCAAAGAGAGGCTGCTACCTCCCTAAGACCACGGGAACAAAAGTGAAAAGGTAGAGTTATCCTAGGAGTTGAGGGAGGCCCCAGAGCTGATGCTCCATGCTGCTGCGGAGAAGTGCCACCTGCATGGTGCTTGTAACAGAGGAGAAGGTGAGGCTGATGCTTGGAGGACAAGAAGGAAGCCCCTTTACCTCCTCACCTTCTAGACTCCTGCCTGCCTCCTTCTGGCAGACCCTCATGGGGAGCCAGCTACTGAGGGAGTCTGAGCAATGTGGTCTGAAACCCCCCAGTCCCAGCATTAACAGAATAGAAAGGGGCCTGGGAGCTGAGAAGAACAGGGAAACTGAGGGCACAGGTACAGCTGCTGGCACTGGGGAGTGACCGACAAGGGGCAGAATGGTTTTTACAGAACTCCTGACCCTGCCTTGAGAGTCCCTGACCCTGCCTTGAGAGTCGCAGACCCTTGGCTGACCACAAGCTTAAAAGTTAAGCACAAATGAGTTGAGAACAGAGACTGTCACCCGTGGCTTCGTCCTTGCCATTCCTGACACTCCCTTTCCCTGTGGAGATGTCACATTCCCAGCCTCTATTTGCCCTTCAGTCACACACAGGGGAAGGAATGGCTTAACCCGTATCATGAGTGCAGGTGAAATAAACTGGGCATATTCTGCTCAGCCCTCCCCTTCTCTGCTCCGTCCTCCCCTTCTCTTGGGGGCAGGTTGCTTTCAGGAAACTGATGGGTTTTGCCCCTCTGCATGTAAATATCACCTGTGCATTCATCAAGCTAATGTTTATTGGCACCTACACTATTCTGGGTACTATTCCGAACTTGGGAATACAAAGGACAAATATCCTTATCTCATGGGGGATACTGACAATAAACATAACTAATAGGTACATTAAATAGTAAAAAAGTGTTAAATGCTAAAGCAAAAGAAATATTCAGGAAATCTGGATGGCTAGGCTGGCTGGTGCAGCATTAAAGTGCCATCTGGGCAAAGATTTGAAGAAAACGAGGAAGTTGGACAAGGAGGCATCTGGGGAAACATATTTGCAGAGGGGGACTAGGTCTACAAAAGCGCTAAGAGTGTTTGTGTCTGGTGTGTTCTGCCTAGCAAGGAGGCAGTGTGGCAGGAGCCGAGCGAGTGAGTGACGAGTGACGGACAGAGTGGAAGACACTGAGGTCTAGGAGAGGGGGAAGAGGGCCAGAGGCCGTGCTGACAAAAGTGAGAAGTCCGTGTTGTTTCTTGCCCACACTCAGAACCCTAGCACATGCCAGAGACTTTGAAGTGAATATTCACCATCCTCTTCCTTAATTCAAACCACATCTTGTGTGAGTAGGGCATCTGGGCTCTTGCCCCCAGCAAAGTCAGGTCTAATCACCAGGCAAAGTGTTTGTTTTCTGGAGCTGAGCCTCAGTCAGCACTGGTTACAGTTAGTGATTTAACCAGTTTTGCAAACAGATGCAAACGGCTCCTTGGCTTGCACCTCCCCTACCTCAGCTTTGCATGGAGACAGTAGTATTACAGCAAAGGTTATATGTAGATAAACAAATGAGCACTTTTTCTTCATAAAGGTGGCCTTCATAAATTGTTTTGGGACTTTCTGATAAATGCCATTCTCACTGTGGCTAAGTGATAGCTCATTATAGCTTTGATTTGCATTTCTCTCGTGATTAGTTTGTTGAGCTTTTCTTTCATATATTTATTGGCTATTCATCTATCTTCTTTTAAAAAGCTTCTGTTCATGTCTTTTGCACACTTTTTAATGGGGTTGTTTGGTTTTTTTCCTTGCTGATTGAGTTCTTTGTAGATACTTGTTTTTAGCCCTTTATCAGACGTACAATAGATGCCGGTATGGATGCAGAGAGAAATTAACACTTATATGCTATTGGTAGGACTGCAAACCAGTACAACCTCTGTGAAAAACAATATGGAGATTCCTCAAAGAACTAAAAGTAGACCTACCATTTGATCCAACAATTTCACTACTGGGTATGTACACAAAGGAAACAAAGTCATTTTATGAAAAGGACACTTGCATTAGAATGCTTATTGGAGCACAATTCACATTTGCAAACATGGAATCGACCCCAGTACCCATCAAATCATGAGTGGGATAATAAAATGTGGTATATGTATACTATGGAGTACTGCTTAGCCATAATATCTTTACAACTGGAGACCATGAAACTGGAGACAATGAAACTGGAGACCATTTTCCTAAGTGTGCAAGAATGGAAAAAGACACCTCACATACTCGCTGTTAAGTTGGCACTAACTCATCAGCACGCATGTGTACAGATGGAAGTAAAACTCAAGGGAAATCAAGGGGGTGGGAGGTGGGAGGAGCTGATGGGCCAAGTCAAACCTCACTGCTACAGTGTGCACTATCTGAGCCATGGGCACACTTATAACTTTGACTCAAGCAGCACAAAAGCAATGAATTCATGTAACCAAAACATGTATACCCTTATAATATTTTGAAACTAAAAAAAAAAAAAAAAAAAAAGCAGTTTTCAAAGTGCATTCCAGAGCCAGAGTAGGGGTGGGGAGGATTGAGTGAAGGGCCAGGTCTTCATGAAGCTTTTTGGGAGCCTGTGAAGCCAAAACTATTTTTATAACAGCAACAAAATGTTATTTTCCCCTTTCATCTTTATTCTCTCATGTGGGCAGTGGAATTTTCCAGAGGTTACATAGCATGTTACAGCACAACAGATTAAGTGCAGAAGCAGATAAAAATATTCCTTTTTTCCCCTAACTACATATTTGTGAGGCCTGATTTTCTTTATATATTTCCATCAAAACAGCATATTGCAACAGATTAAATGCAAAAGATATGAAAATCCATCTGTCTTCTATTAAGAAGTCGAACTGTAAAAGAGACTTGCAGGAAGTTAAAATAGTGCCACTCTTCTCACTAAATTGTTTAAAATGGTCACTTTTTATATAAAAGATGTTTGTGTTACCATATAATGAGATTATTATTGTTATTTATAAATGATTCACAAATAATTATTAGAAATATTTTCAGTTTCAATTTTTAATACCAATATATTATAAATGCCAATGTATATTATGTAACCCACATAAACAAGCACAATGGGCTTTTTGGGGGTCTTTTTGAGGCTGAGATGTTTGAGAGTGACTGCTGTAGGGGCTTTGATACGGCATCACATTGACATGTTATGTTACAGTCCTCGAAACATCACTGCAGAGGTCTGCAATACTCTTTAAGCCATCACATAAACACGTGGCCATATTTCCCAACTTGGCTCTTTGGGGTACCTCCGTGCATGCAGGACTACCTTAGATTAAGGCCTATCTTCACATATAAAAATGCGCTCAATCTGAGAGGAGAAAGAAGAGTTAGTGAAGTGCTGAGTTTACCAGCAGATATCTGGATAGCTACAAGAAGTGATAAAGTTGGACTCGTAGGAGAGCTTGTTTGTGCTCAGGTTGAAACCCAGGGGAGCTGCATGCCTGGAAGCAAACAAGCCTGCACAGGTCCTGGCCACAAGGAACTTGCACTCTAACCACCGGGGATGCTTTTGCTCTCTGGCTCCTAAGTACCTAAGAAAGAGCAGCCCTAGGGCCACATGCATGAATCCCCGCACTTGTTACAGATAGAGATTTCCCTGCTCTACTCAGAACCCAATAAATCAGAACCTCTAGGGTAAGAGATACAGAAATCTGTATTTAAAAAAAAAAATTCCTTGGGTGATTCTTGATACAGCCAGGTTTGAGACTATTTGATCAGCCTCCTTAAAGTCTGTCAGGTAGTTACAGAGATGTGTGAGTTATATACCATTTGCCCCAAAGATTTCTCCCAGCTGCTTACTGTAGGGCTGAAGTTCCTACTTTTGGTGACTGAATCTTTGGGGTTAGGCAGAACTATCTCCAGTGTTTGCTATCTGAAACACAAATGCTTTCCTGAGGAATGCTGTGTTTGGCTGGGCTCTGGGAGTAACATCTTAAGGGGAGTGTTAATACCTCAGAGGTCTCCACCCTGAGGCACGAGGAAGGGCAGAAAGGGGCCCAAGAGCAGATAGATATGAAGGTGGGAGTCCAGGAGCAAAGGGTAAAGATCCCAGACCCCCATGGCAAGCAGAAAGCAAACAGAGGATGGATATTGATTTCTGCCGAACTGACTCACAAGGCTCCGCGAAGGAGCCAAGATGTTTCTGCAGACTTTGAAAAATGTTGGCATCAGTGTTCCTGCTATCATTGGATGCTAATGATAGATGATGGCTCTGAACACAGAGATGGATCTTTCAGCTGCTCTGCTGTTTTTTGTCTGTAACTGAGATTCAGTTGATCACCTCCCTGACTCCTTCTTTGCATTGCTTCCAGACTAAAATGAACACCCTTGAACCTGCCACCCAGAGCAAGAAATAGAACCCTGCTTCCCTCTTACTCTTATTCCCTTCCAAATGCCACTTTTTCTCTCCCCATGAAGATGTTCCAACTTAGACTTTTATAAAAAGGGATTTCTAGCTTTGCTTTAGAGTTTATAACCTGTAGATGCATTGCCACACATCATAGTTTAATTTTGGCTAATTTTGAATTTATATAAATGGAACATATATCTTTTGATGTCTTTCTGCTTGACCTTTACATTGTTTTTAAAAGATATTTTCATGTTGCAAGCAGCTGTGGTTTCTTCCTTTTTGTTGTTGTACAGTATTCCATTGTATAAAATATATCATAATTTGCTTATCTATTCTACTATTGATGGGTATTAGTTTTGCATCCAATTTGAGGCTCTTATAATCAATGCTATTATGAATATTCTTTCACACATATTATGGCTCATGTAATTATATGCTTCTGTCTGATGTTTACTTGGAATGGAATTTCTAGGTCACAAAAACTGTGCATCCTTAATTTACTAGTTTAAGACACCAAGTTTTCCAGAATGGTTGTACTAATTATTATCCTATCAGCACAAGATGAACATTTTGGATGCTTCCTGTCCTTGTCCCTACCGACTCTTGATATTGCCAAAGATTTTTTTCTAATCTGTGGGTGCATATGCATGTCTTGTTGTGCTGAATTCACTTTTCCTTGATTTTTATTGGGATTAAACACTTTTTCATATACTTATCATCCATTTGGATTACTTCTTTCCTGAGTCAAGTCCTGCCTATGTTTCTATGTCTTCTATTGTCTTTTAAAAATCTTTTTCTTACTAATCTGCTTGAGTTTTTATAGATTATAAATACTAGAACTCAGTCAGTTATATATTTTACAAATACCATTTTATTCTATCACTTGTCTTTTCCCCCTTTTTTTTTTTTTTGAGACAGTCTCACTATGTTGCCCTTGGTAGAGTGCCGTGGCATCACAGCTTGCAGCAACCTCAAACTCTTGGGCTTAAGTGATTCTCTTGCCTCAGCCACCCAAGAAGCTGGAACTACAGGAGCCCACTTCAACGCCCAGCTATTTTTTGGTTGTAGTTGTCATTGTTTGGCAGGCCCAGCCTGACTTGAACCCGTCACCTTCGGTGTATGTGGCTGGTGCCCTAGCCACTAAGCTTACAGGCACCGAGCATCTTTTGACCTTTTTAATGATGTATTTTGGTGAACAAAGTCTTGTAATTTTAAGTAATAAAATTTATTAATATTTTTATTTATGAGTATTGTGGTCTTATATTTTGCTTAAGAACTCTTTCCTGCTCCTGAGATCTTTAAGGATATTCCTTTATTTTATTTCGTTAAGGTTATTCTGTCTTACATGTTTAGATCTATAATACACTTGGAACTGATTTTATGTATAATTCAATAGGTTTTCCTTTAATTTTTTCCAATATAAATGTCCATAAAATGTTCAGATCAATTGACCATATGTGGAAAACAACACCCTTTCCCCTTTCCTCTGCAGCGCTACCTCTGAATTCATTCAAGTTTTCCCACATGTGGGGAGCCTTTTCTGTACTCTTTTCTCTTCCATTTGCTAATTTGTCTATGTTACAGTAAGTGCTATGAGTTTCATTGTTACACCTTTACGATAAGGATAATATGTGTTCAGTCCAATTGTCCCATTTCATTTTTTCTTTGTCAATGGTGTCTTGGCCTTATGCATTTTAATATAAATTTTAGAGGCACCTTATCAAGTTCTGCAAAATTTCTGTTGGAACTTCGGATGTACTGAAACTTTATAGGTCAATTGGGGAAGAACTGATCATTTTATAATATTCAGTCTTCTAAACAATAGTCATGATACATTTCTGTATTTAATTAGTTTTTTGTAATATCATCTCTCACAGATATTTACACATCTTTTATGAATTTAGTTCCGGGAACTTCACATTATAAGTCACTTAAAAATTAATTTATTATTTGTTAGTATTATGTGGAAATGATATTGATTTTTGTATATTGATTTTATATCCTACCACCTTTCTAAACTTTCTGATTAATTTGAATAATTGTTTTGTACATCATTTTGGATGTTCAATTATATATTTATAGCAATTATGTCAGCTTTTATTATTCACTGCCAATCCATTTACTTCTTTTTTCTTTTCAGTTTTTTTGGCCGGGGCTGGGTTTGAACCTGCCACCTCTGGCATATGGGGCCCGTGCCCTATTCCTTTGAGCCACAGACACTGCCCCCATTTACTTTTTATCTTCTTTTTTGTTGTTGCATTCTTCCTGCATTGGCAAGGATCCCTTCACAATGCACAATAGAAGGGATGATGCTGTTGTTCTTTACTCATTTATTTCAAAGGGAACACGTTTGAAGCATCACCATTAAGAATATAGTTTATTTTAGGTTTTTATACATAAACTTTAAAGGCTTAATAAATTTCCTTCTATCCCAAGTTTGCAAAAAATCTTTTATCATGCCAGGAAGTCGAGTAATTTTATAAAACATTTTCCCTGCATCTATTAAGTTGATAATATATTGCTTTTATCCTGTTTAATGCAGTGACTTTAGTGATTTTCTAATCCTAATCCAACATTGTATTCCAGGACTGAGTCTAATTTCGTCATGTATGTCAACCTTGTTAAATTTAGCTAGATTTGACTGCTAATATTTTATTTGGAATTTTTGCATTTATTTTCTTGAAAACGTCGACTTGTAATTTTATTTTCTTATAATGTCTTTGTAGAGTATTTTTATATTAAGGATTTCCTAATTTTATAGACAATCTTAAAAATCACCCTGTTTCACCTCTTTCAGAGGATATAAAATTGGAGTTACTTTATTAATAAATGTTGATTACTCCAAAATGAAGGCATTTCCTTTAGTATTATGATACTACTTAGATTTTGTTACTTCTTGTGTCAATTATAGCAGGCTATCTTATCTACACTTTCAATTTGCATTTATAATACATACTGATCACAATACACAAATTGCCTTATTGTCTCTTTATTGACTCCAGGATCTATAGTGATATCCTCAAAAAAATACTGCTTTTTAATGCCTTCTCCCTTTTTGTCCTTTAACTAAGTCTCACCAGGGGCTTATTAATTTAATTATATTTTTCAATAACAGAATTTTAGTTTTGTTGAGTCTTTTTTATTATTTTGTTTCTGGATTCATTAATTTTACTCCCACTCCTAGTATTTTCTTTTTTCTACTTCCTTCGGTTTAATTTGATGTATTCTTTTAATTTCATGAGACAGATGATTTGTTCATTGATTTTTAATCTTTATTCTTTTCCTTTAAATATGATTTTATCTATATCCCAGACATTTTGATACATAATACTTTTATTAGCATTCAATCATTTTCTGATTTTCATAGCCTTTCTTCTTTGAAGATGGGTTATTTGGATGTTTATTTTCTAATTTCCAAACCTATGAGAATTGACTAGTTATCTTCCTACTCTTGAGTTCTAGCATAATTGCCTTGTGATTGGAAAAAACAGACCCTGTGATTTCGATCTTGTGAAAGTTTTGAAGTTCGTGGCTGGCATATGGTCAGCTTTTGTGACTGCTTCTTATGTGTCTGTAAAAGTCTATTCTGGGGTGGTAGGGTAAGGTGCTTTACCTGTGTTAGTCATGCTGTTCAAATTATCCAGACCATCCATATTTTTCTGCTTTAATTACTGAAATTAAGTGTGAGAATATCACCCACTATGGCTATAGATTTTTTTGTTTTATAGTTCTGACAAATTTTTAAAGTATATATTTTGAGGTTACGTTTTTAAATGCACAGACACTTAACTGAAGTACTAAATAGCCATATACCAAAGGGTGGGGATAGGAACTGACCCCAGGGAAGTGGTTTTCACACTCTAGAGGTTAAGGCAGACAACTGATAAGGAAACCAGCAAAGGGTCAGTCTGTGACTACCTCCCCACCCCCCACTATTGGTATGCAACTGTTTAATCTCTTTGCATTTCTTATTATTACTGATGTAGTTGAGTAAATAATTCACTATCTTATTATTGTGTTTTCTATTTGTCCCAGTTGTTCTATGTCCCTATTTCTCTCTCTCTCTCTCTTTTTTTTTTGGCCTTCTTTTGGATTGCTTGAGTGATTTTGCCATTCAATTTTCCTTCTCTTTTAGTTCGGAAGTTATACACTTATTTATTTATATTCTTTTAGCAATTTACCTAAAACTAGAACATGCTTTTTGGTTTATCAATGTCTAATCATAATCCACATTCAAATGCAAAATAATTCAGGAAGCATGAAACCATTTAACTAGATTTATTTGATAGTTGCCTCTAGATTTATGTGCTAATGTGTGCATGAATATTAATACTGAATGTTATTCACCTTCTTGAAACACTTTGGGAGTCCCCAAACAGCCTGAAAACCATGGGAGTGATGATCCAAGACCCCATCTACTTATATATTCTATAATCCTGGAATTGCATGTTAAAATGTTAACTGGACCAGCCTTTTTGCAGACAATACATTCTTAAAATGCAATTACAGGTAAATTAGGCATGGGTCTTTCATGTTTCCAAAAGTAAGGAGGTTGGCAGTGGCGCCTAAACAGGGCCATCTCCTTTCATTAAATGCAATTGAAGAGCTGTGGGGAGCACTGGTAGGTCTGCGTATAAGATGACTGTACATTCAAAGGATGGTTAAAAAAAAAATTGGAGTTGCCAGCAGGTCTGTAGCTCACATAAGATAATTCTTAAAGACCAGAAACACTTTATTTCCTGCTAAAAATATATTTCATTTCCCATTTTCTTCTCAGACCTGTGTTCGTGGTCTTTTTTCAGTTGATGCTATGAATGCAGAAAGAAGAGGCAAGGTGATTTCTGCTTATGTGTAGACAGAGATTTCTGAATGAAGCAAGGAAGAATGTTTAAGCTCAGTGTTGGCATGGCTCATGCCTGTAACCCTAGCCTTCTGGGACACTGAGGCAGGTGGATTGCTTGAACTTAGGAGTTCAGGATCAGCTAAGGTGACCAGATTTTAACATGGGTAAGGCGGGACAACATGGCCGGCGGTGAGGTGGGGCAGGGGACCGGGCAGGGCAGGGCCTGACAACAATGCAAACTTTGATAAGCAGCTCTCAATAATCACTTCTCAGCAATTATTTGTTATTATTACAGTTTAACATTATAAAATTAACAAAAATAATAGAAAACTCATACTCTGGCGAAATAGCCACATGGCAGTTGAAAGCTGTATATTCCCTTCTTGTTCTCCTGCCTGTTAGTGCATTCTTTCCAAAAATTGGGACTTTTTTAAAACGCTGCGGGATGTGGGATAAATTGTTGAAAACCCTAAGACAAGCCTGAGCAAGAGCGAACTGCTGTCTCTACAAAAATAGAAAAACCAAAGGGGACAGTGGCTCACACCTATAATCCTAGCACTCTGGGAGGCTGAGGCAGATGGATTGCTTGAGCCTAGGGTTCAAGACCAGCTTGAGCAAGAGTGAGATCCCACCTCTACTAAAAACAGAAAACTAGCCAGGTGCTGTGG
>CAUYQV010095639.1:0-11088 GCA_963574575.1 Galagoides demidoff
ATGGCATCACAGCTCATAGCAACCTCCAACTCCTGGGCTCAAGCCAGTCTCCTGCCTCCGCCTCCCAAGTAGCTGGGACCACAGGCACCCGCCACAACGCCCGGCCATTTTTTGGTTGCAGCCATCATTGTTGTTTGGCGGGCCTGGGCTGGGGATTCGAACCTTCCACCTTAGGTGTACGTGGCTGGTGCCTTAGCCTATTGAGCCACAGGTGCCTAGCCAAGACTCTGTCTCTTTAAAAAAAAAACAAACCAAGGCTGCTCCTGCCAGGGGGGAAGCTTTTAACTACACAGGGTTCCTGTTTCAATGGAAGCATTTCTTGGCCAAATTGGCAGTGTTCCTGAAGGTGGCCGGATCAATATTCCAAAGTTCCTCCCTCATTCTCATCAAATTTCCTGAGGACCTCCCTGCACACCCCACCCTTGGTATAATTTTGATTACTTCATTTTGAGATCTATATGTATCTGGTGACTATCTATTTAATGCCTTTTTTTTTTGAGATGGACTCTGTTGCTCTATAGAGTGCTGTAGCATCATCATAACTTTCTGCAACCTCAAACTCCTGCGTTCAAGCAATCCTGTCACCTTATCCTCTTCATGCCTGGCTAATTTGTCTATTTTAAGTAGAGACAGGGTCTTGCTCTTGGCCCTGGCTAGTTTTGAACTCTTGAGCTCGAGGGATCCTCCCACTTTGGCCTCCCAGAGTGCTAAGCCACAGCTACCAGCCCATTTAATGCATTAATATCAAGCACTTTTGCATCACATAATTTCTATGAAACCTAGAAGATTTCCATGGTTTTCTATAAATGTCAAGCTGTCATTGGCACAGAAACTATTATTATGCTTGGTTAAATGTTGGATACTAGTATTACTTTGTAGGAACATCACATATAGTCCATCTTACAGGGGTCCATGTGAATCTTTCTAAATGTAGAATATAAACGTCTTAACACAATAACTAAGTAAAGGCCATGAAGGCTATGTTAACCAGTTTGGTGGAAATATTTCAAATTGTATATAAAACCAGCACACTGTACCCCATGATTGCATTAATGTACACAGCTATGATTTAATAAAAATAAATAAATAAAAGAACATCACATATATAATGATACCATTTGTCTTTGTGCAGTACTATAATACTATTTTTGTTTTGCTATTTATTCAGACTTTTAAAATATTAATTCTAGTAATTGCAAGTCTATATTATTTTTGCATAAGTACTTTTTGCACACCAGTGATATTTCACTTTTTTTGTTATTGCAATCAACTTTCTCAGGTTGAAATGTTTCACATTTCTTAAATAATAAAGAACCAAAGTGGCTTTTTTTTTGGAGACAGAGTCTCACTTTATTGCCCTCAGTAAAGTGCCACAGCGTTACAGCCTACAGCCACCTCCAACTCCTGGGTTTAGATGGTTCTCCTGCCTCTGCCTCCGGAGTAGCTGGGACTACAGGTGCCTGCCAGAATGCCCGGCTATTTTTTTGTTGCAGTTTGGCCAGAGCTGGATTTGGACCCGCCACCCTAAGTATATGGAGCTGGCACCCTACCCACTGAGCCACAGGCTCCACCTGAACCTAGGTGTTTTCAAATAGAAATGCCTTTTTAAAAAATTTTTTTTTGGCCAGGCACTGTTGCTCACGCCTGCAATCCTAGCACTCTGGGAGATTGAGGTGGGTGGATTGCTTGAACTCAGGAGTTTGAAACCAGCCTGACCAAGAGTGAGACCCCATCTCTAAAAAAAATAGCCAGGCATTGTGACTGTTGCCTGTAATCCCAGCTACTCCCAGAGGTTGAGACAAGAGAATCACTTAAGCCCGAGAGTTTGAGGTGGCTGTGAGCTATAATGCCACAGCATTCTACCCAGGGTGACAAAGTGAGACTCTGTCTCAAAAAAGGTGGGGAGGGGAGCAGTAGTTCACACCTGTAATCCTAGCACTCTGGGAGGCTGATGTGGGTGGATTGCCTGAGCTCACAGGTTCAAGACCAGCCTGATCCAGAGCGAGACCTCATCTCTAAAAATAGCCAGGCATTGTGGCAGCCGCCTGTAGTCCCAGCTACTTGGGACGCTGAGGCAAGAGAATCATTTAAGCCCAAGAGTTTAAGGTTCCTGTGAGTTATGATGCCACAGCACTTCACTGAGGATGACAAAGTGAAACTCTGTCTCCAAAACAAAAACAAAAAAAATTTTTTTAATGTGGGTAAGCAAGGAGAAGATCATTACCAGCCTAGGTAATGTAGCAAGACACATACACACTTTTCCCCCCAACATTTTTTTAATGTAGAAATTTTTTTTTTTTAATTTTTGGTAGAAGTGCAGCTGTGTCTTGCTACATTACCCAGACTCCTTCTCCTTGGCTTACCTAAAGTGCTAGGATTACAGGTGTGAACCTCCACACCTGGCCAGACACAAACACCTTAACTGGCCAACCTGATCTTGAAGATTGTTGTAAAACTCTGTCATAGTAACAAAATGCTTTGCAATTAGGAGATATATATATATATATATTTTTTTTTTTTTTTTTTAAGAGACAGAGTCTCACTTTGTCACCCTCATAGAGTGCTGTGACATCACAGCTCACAGCAACCTCCAGCTCCTGGGCTTAGGTGATTCTTTTGTCTCAGCCTCCTGAGTAGCTGGGACTACAGGCACCCACAATGCCCAGCTATTTTTTTGTTGCACTTTGGGCGGGGATGGGTTTGAACTCGCCACCCTTGGTATATGGGGCCAGTGCCCTACTCACTGAGCCACAGGAGCCACCCAAAAGCATATTCTAAAAAGCTACCATGTTTCCCCAAAAATAAGACACTGTCTTATATTTATTTTTTCTCAAGAAGACACACTCGGGCTTATTTTCAGGGCATGTCTTATTTTTATTAATTATAATACAACAATCTACATTTATTCAAATACAGTTAAGTCATCTTCTTCTGGAAACTGACAGGGGGAGCTGACCTTGTTGGTGGGGCTGGAGCTAGTGATGAGTGAACTCCTTTCCCCTAGCCATTTGCACTCATGCAATAGGATGTCTGCGACCGCGGTTACCACACCCACACTGGGGAGAAAAGAGCTATGGCAGATAAAAGGTATTTCAGTCTTCCTTACCGCTCAGCGCCAAAATGCAGAATAGCCACACCCATCACTAGGTCTTATTATGGGGGTAGGGCTTATAAGTAACAAATGCATAGAAATCCTGCTAGGGCTTATTTTGGGGGTAGGTCTTATTTTCTGGGAAACAGTATTTCTGGCCAGGCATCGTGGCTCACACCTGTAATCCTAGCACTCTGGGAGGTTGAGGTGGGTAGATTGCTTGAGCTCATGAGTTTGAGACCAGTCTGAGCATAAAGCAAGATCCCATCTCTACTAAAAACAGAATAACTGAGGCAAGAGGATCACTTGAGCTCAAGTTAGAGGTTGTTGTGAGCTATGATGCTATGGCACCCTACCCAGGGCAACAGCTTGAGACTCTGTCTCAAAAAAAAAGAAAGAAAGAAAGAAAGAAAAGCTATTTCTACTATTTCTTTCTTCATCTAAAGTAATTTTGCTATAAAATTAAATACTAAATTTTCTACCATGTACATGCAATGGAAAATTGTAATCATTAATTTAAATTGAATTGCATTTTGCTGGAAACATATTTATGCTGTCAGAAGAGGTGATGGCCATTTTTTCAGGATTGCTATCCGATAAGCATAATAAAACTCCAGAGGTTTTTGATTTTCACATTCAATTGCAGCTTTTATAAGTATAATTTTCTTCAAATGTTTTATGGACATGCTCCAGTTGCATTTGGCTTTTTGAATTATGAATTTGTTACAAAGAATTATTTTTTGTTTTCACTGTTTTGATCAATGATCAAATCTTCATTAAGTGAAAAATACGAAGCTGTAGGGGTTTTGTCTGTTTTCAGATTATGAGTTTGAAGAATTTTGTGTTCATTTTCAAATGATTAGTCATTAAATCTCTATTAAGTAATTTGTAAGAGTCCTGTCTGTGAATTTTATGACTCATGTAGAAGAAGTCTGTTCACTTTCATTGTTTCCAGTGAAATTTAAGCAGACTGCTTCCTGTTTTCTTTTCTTTTCTTTTTCTTTTTCTTTTTTTTTTTTTTTTTTGCAGTTTTTGGCCGGGGCTGGGTTCAAACCCTGCACCTCTAGCATATGGGGACGGCGCCCTACTCCTTTGAGCCACAGGTGCCACCCCTATTTTCTTTTCTTTCAGTTTTTTTCTCCTCTAAGCTTCCCTTCTGTTTTTGTTTTTTTGTTGTTGTTTTTTTTTTCTAGCTACCAACATGCTAGCTCAGGTCTCTCTTCTTCTTCTTATAAAGCTCCCAGTTCCACCCTTATAACCCATTGATCCATTAACCCACTGGATGAATCCATTAACGAGAACTAAGGCCTCATGAACCCAATCCCCTCTTGAGATAGAGTTTCACTTTGTCGCCCTCGGTAGAGTGCTGTGACATCACAGCTCACAGCGACCTCTAGCTCTTGGGTTTAGGCAATTCTCTTGACTCAGCCTCCTGCGTAGCTGGGACTATAGGCACCTGCCACAACTTGTTGCAGTTTGGCCAGGGCTGGGTTTGAACCCACCACCCTATGGGGCTGGCACCCTGCTCACTGAGCCACAGGTGCCACCCTCCCTTCTGTATTTTTGATCTCCAGATAACTCATACTCATTTTCAAAATCAGTTCAATAAAGCTGGATTATATTTAAATTTCTGGAAATTTAAATTATATCTTAATAGAGTTTGTATAAGGATTCATAATTCTGTAAATCTGTATCCAGTTGTCACTCTATTTGTCCATCTAGTTCCCAATCCACGTCATACTTCATGAATGTTGCCTTTAGACCTGTCCGTACACAAATTTAAGAATAATATGAATTATTCAATGTTACAAAGTATTAGCTGTCATTTGCGGCTGTTCCAAATATCAGGACCATGCATCACTTACAAATGATACCTTGCTACCCAAGAATCTTTTGCATTTGTGCTGAGGAAGGATTTGAGCAGTGAATTCATTTGTCTCTTTTTATTAAGTGCCTCCCCCTCTCCATGGTAGGGAGGAGCGTCTAGTTCTATGTTAGCAGCAACACAATTTGCAAATATTCGTAACACTCTGACTCATTCTCTATTTTGTTTCAAGGGTATAAGGCCAGAAATGCACAGAAGCGATTTCTTGGGACCTGAAACACTGTACATGGTGAGAACAGATGTGGAGGGCATATGGAGTGTGCTGTGCCATCACCAAGTGCCAACCAGGTGACAGGCACCTGTACGTTCATCCAATATCCAACTCTGTTGTGTTTGTTATATGTGGGGTCACCAAAGCCTGGGTTAAAGGCACTCATCACGTTGGGTGTCTTAGGAAATAGTGAGCGATCTCTGGAGAGTGGGATCCTTGGCTGACTAGACAGTGGGAGGAGGAGCCAGTGTGGCAGTGTTGAGAGACAGTGCGTTTAAGAGGGGATTGGGTCATGAGGGCTTCGTTCTCGTTAATGGATTCATCCAGTGGGTTAATGGATCAATGGGTTATAAGGGTGGAACTGGGAGCTTTATAAGAAGAAGAGAGACCTGAGCTAGCATGTTGGTATGTTTAGCCAGTGCCCTGGCTATATGATGCCCTACAGAGAGTCCCCATCAGCAAGAAGGTCTTTACCAGATGCAATCCCTCAACTTGGGACTTCTCAGCTTCCATAACTATAAGAAATAACTTTCTAGTCAGCCCTGGTGGCTCATGCCTGTAATCCCAGTACTCTAAGAGGCTGACATTGGCAGATTGAACGAGTTTGAGATCAGCCAGAGCAAGAGCAAGACCCCATCTCTACTAAAAATAGAAAAATTAGTTGAGTGTTGTGGGCACCTACAGTCCCAGCTACTTGGGAAGCTGAGGCAAGAGGATCACTTGAGCTTAAGAGTTTGAGGTTGCTGGGAGCTACGATGATGCCACACCACTCGATAGAGGGCAACAGAGTAAAACTCTGTCAAAAGAAAGGAAAGAAGGAAAGAGAGAAAAAAGAGAGAGAGAGGGAGGGAGGGAAGGAATGAATGAATGAATTTCTTTTCATTATAGATCATCCAGTTTTGGGTATTTTGCTGTGAGCAACAGAAAATGGACTAAGACAGGGAGAACCTGGTCCAGGTCGATCCCAAAGAGCAGAATTTTTTTTTTTTTCCATCAGGAAACTTATCACAGTTATGATCTTACAACAGAGATTTTCTTCCAAAGATCGTATTTATTCTTACCCAGTTTCGGACCAAGCCCTTCCCACCATCTTCTACCAAACTTGTACATAAACTCAGTGCATAAATCAGAAGTCTCATGGCATGCTTAGTGGTAGACAGAATCATTTAAATGTTAAAATATTAATTGAGTAAAGCTGTACTCAGTGGCCCCCACCTGTAATCCCAGCACTTTGGGAAGCCAATGTGGGAGGATCTCTTGAAGCCAATAGTTCAAGACCAGCCTGGCCAACATGGTGAGACACTGCACAAAAGATTTTTTTTTTTAATTAGCTGGATGTGATGGCACACACCCATAGTCTCAGCTACTCAAGAAGCTGAGGCAGGAGGATCACTTGAACTCAGAAGTTCAAGGTTACAGTGAGCTATGATCATGCCACTGCAACTCCAGACCAAGCAACAGAGAGACCCTGCAGCTAACAACAACTATGTATGTATGTGTGTGTATTCATTGAATTAAAATATATACATATCACATTTTTTTTTTATGAGACAGAGCCTCAAGCTATCACCCTGGGTAGAGTGCTGTAGCATCACAGCTCACAGCAACCTATAACTCCTGGGCTTAAGCAATTCTCTTGCCTCTGCCTCCCAAGTAGCTGGGAGTATAGGTGCCCGCCACAACACCCAGCTATTTTTTGGTTACAGCCATCATTGTTGTTTGCTGGCCAGTGCTGGAATTGAACCTGCCAGCTCAGGTGTATGTGGCTGGCGCCTTAGCTGCTTGAGCCACAGGTGCCCAGCCTATAATCACATTTTACCAAAGGAAAACTATTAAAATGAGACAGTGAGTTCCTGAGCAAGAACCCAGCACTAAATAAATAAAAAATATATTGTAAGAGGGCTCGGCGCCTGTAGCTCAGCAGCTAGATTGCCAGCCACATACACCAGAGCTGGCAGGTTCTATCCCAGTCAGCTAAGTAACAATGACAATGGCAACCAAAAAATAGCTGGGTGGGGAAAAAAAACAATAATGATGTCTGCAACCAAGAAATAGCTGGGCATTGTGGCGGGCGCCTGTAGCCCCAACTACTCAAGAGGCTGAGCTAAGAGAATCACTTAAGCCTAAGAGTTGGAGGTTCTTGTGAGCTGTGACTCTGGCTCTCTAACAAGGGTGACATAAGTAAGACTCTGTCCCCCCCAAAAAATAAATATATATATATATATATAAAGAGAAAAAGATTATAAATCTGTAATCATAAAATCAGGTTCTTGTGAGCCTGTGACCATGGCTCTCTAACAAGGGTGAAATAGTAAGACTCTGTCTCAAAAAAATAAATAAATAAATAAATATATATATATATATAGTAAGAGAAAAAGATTATAAAATCTGTAATCATCTGATGGGCAGCACCTGTGGCTCAGTAAGTAGGTTGCCAGCCCCATATGCCAAAGGTGGTGAGTTTGAACCCGGCCCCGGCCAAACTGCAACAAAAAATAGCCAGGCGTTGTGATGGGCACCTGTAGTCCCAGCTACTTGGGAGGCTGAAGGAAGAGAATCACCTAAGCCCAAGAGCTGGAGGTTGCTGTGAGTTGTAATGCCACAGCACTCTACAAGGGCAACAAAGTGAGACTCTGTCTCTAAAAAAGAAAAAAAAATCTGTAATCATCTGAAAATGTGCTTCTGTAACTTCTATGAAACAGGCTTAAATGTACTCTGCCCAGTAATTACACAGGGAGTTCAACAAACTGTAGAGCCCTTATAAGGGTCACTGGGTCACACCTTTGACCTAAAGCCTAATTAGACAGCTATAATATGGCCAATAATTATCAGGCCTAACTTGTTAGAGTGTAGCACGGCTTCTATGAGGTGACTTAATAAGCCAAGCTTATCTCCCAGATGCTTTTGATCTGTGATCTAGCTTGATCTATTTCCCTGGAGCAAGCAGAGGTATGTAAAATGATTTCCATGAGTCACTACATCTGGTGCTCAGTGTGTTACTGGTAATGACCGTCGTGCTCGCCAACTTGGTCTACAGCACCATACACTGGGAAGGATGGGAACCCGGTACCTGGCACACCCACTGGGGGAGGCAGTCTACTGGTGTGGGTGCTGGGAGGCTGCCCCATGCGGCCGGCAGAATGCGGGGCCCGGGGGACAGGGCAGCTGATGATAAGCAGTTGTACAATAAACTAGGAGGCATCAGAGTCATGTGGTATAACAGGAGGCAGACAGAGGGTGGCAATAGATTAGGGATGAAATTAACACTCTTGGCATTCTTGGACACCTCAGTCACAATTTAAAATACTCCCGAATGACCCCAAAGAGCCATGACTGGCAGTCATTTGTCACTTTTCCAGGACAAGCATCTCAAACACCTCTGCACATGGGATTGGTTGAGTGAATGACCAGTATTCCCACTCACCATGACTTTGGGGTGCTTTGGTCATGACTTGGTATGCAGAAACTTTCCTTTGGTAATTCAAAAATAACAATGACCACACTGTTTGGGGTTTTTTCCCTTTGGCAAAGATAGTCAGCTGATGCTTATTGGTATTATACTGAAGAGAAAGTCGGCCAGGAGCAGTGGCTCACGCCTGTAATCCCAGCACTCAGGGAAGCCAAGGCGGGTGGATTGCCTGCACTCACAGGTTGGAGATCAGCCTGAGCAAGAGAGAGACCCTGTCTCTAAAAAAAATATAGCCAGCTTGGTGCCCCTGGCTCAGTGGTTAAGGCGCTGGCCACATACACCGGGGCTGGCGGGTTTGAACCTGGCCTGGGCCTGCTAAACAACAACGACAACTACAACAACAAAAAATAGCCAGGCACTGTGGTGGGCACCTGTAGTCCCAACTACTCAGGAGTTTGCGGCAAGAGAATCGCTTGAGCCTGAGAGCTGGAGGTTGCTGTGAGCTATGACGCCACAGCACTCTACCAAGGGCGACAAAGTGAAACTGCCTCAAAAAACAAAACAAAACAAAACACTGAAGAGAAAATCAATGTGAAAGTGAAACATAACTGAATAACTGAATGTCACAGTCGGCCATGCTGGGATTGAAAGAAATGAACAGGATCACTTGTACTCTATAAAACAAAACAAAAACATTCGAGAAGGCTACTGCTTGACTATGGGGGGGGGAAAAAACAGTCCCTGGCTGTGCTTATTCCTGTATCCTAGCACTCTGAGAGTGCATTGCTTGAGATCAAAAGTTTGAGACCAGTTTAAGAAAGAGCAGGACCCCATCTCTGCTAAAAATAGAAAAACTAGCTGGGCATTGTAACAGGTGCCTATAGTCCTAGCTACTCAGGAGGCTGAGACAGGAAGATCACTTGAGCCCAGGAGTTTGAGGCTGCTGTGAGCTGTGACACCACCTCCCTCTATCTAGGGCAGTGGTTCTCAACCTGTGGACCACCAACCAGAGGAACTGTATTAAAGGGTCGTGGTATTAGGAAGGTTGAGAACCACTGACCTAGGGCCTCAGAGTGAGGCTCTGTCTCCAAAACAAACAAACAAAAAACAGATCTCAAGAGAGAACTAAACTTTAGTGAAAGTTGAAATGGAGGTTAATATGGGATGGGAAGCACAAGAGGCAGATGACCGTTTGATTCTGGAGAACAGGAGTCATGTACAATGTAGGGACTCAAATGGCTTAGAAGTGCTGCTCAAGCTTGACGTGCATCAGCTGTAATCAGAAATCAGACCTGCAGGAGCTGATGTTGGGGAAGCATTTCAGTGGGCATCGCTGCCATTGCTCCTGGCTGGAGTTCACTGGGAGGTCCTGGGAAGGGCAAAGCAAGGTCGGGACTCTCCTGGAAAGCTGGGCACAAACGTTCAACAGAACATCACTTTTGGCTCCAGGAGTGAGGCAGAAACCAGTCAACAGAGACCAGGACAGGGCAAGAAGTCAAAGTTGACCCCAGAGCAAAGTAACTTCATGCTGTGTCCCAGACATCAGGCTAAACCACGTTGATCTTCCTTCCTAAAATCAGATTCGGTCCTAAATATTGGGGCAGAGCTGGGCCTACAGGTTTGGGAAGAGGATCAAGGGCTCTAGGCATAGAGAAGAGGGCTGTACAGGCTAGGAACCAGGAAGGGTATGAGAAACATTTTCCCAGTGAGGAGCATTTCATCCTGAATGTGTAAGGTCTCCTTATCCCATAACTTGTAGCATTTCTGCTTCTCTGGACTCGACTATTTTACTAGAGAGGCTGTGTAGACTCCCGGGAAATCCAGGCCTGGAAGCGTCTACCTGCTTACATATTGGAAAGATTCTTTGGTTGCAAAAGACAGAAAGCCGTACTGAACTAATTTAAGCATAAAGAAAAGTGGGGGTCCCTTCCTTTAGGCCAGAGACATCATCCTCCAGTAATTCACCAAAATGACGAACACAAAGGGAAAGAGGAGAGGCACCCGATACATGTTCTCTAGGCCTTTTAGAACATATAGGCTCAGCGCCTGTGGCTTAAGTGGCTAAGATGCCAGCCACATACACCTAAGGTGGCAGGTTCGAATCCAGCCCGGGCCCGCCAAACAGTGATGGCTGCAACCAAAAAAAATAGCCAGGCATTGTGGCGGGCACCTGTGGTCCCAGCTACTTGGGAGGCAGAGGCAGGAGACTCTCTTGAGCCCGGGAGTTGGAGGTTGCTGTGAGCTGTGATACCACAGCACTCTACCCAGGGGGACAGCTTAAGGCTCTGTCTCAAAAAAAAAAGAAAAGAAAACATGGCGTTGTTCCTTTGACCACATACCTGCGAATCTACAGGAAAGGTGATATTGTAGACATGAGGGAATGGGTACTGTTCAAAAAGGCATGCCACACAGGTGTCACCCTGGCAAAAGTGGAAGAGTCTACAGTGTCATCCAGCATACTGTTGGCATTGCTATAAACAAGCAACTGCAGG
>CAUYQV010095640.1:0-10941 GCA_963574575.1 Galagoides demidoff
CCCCTGGGTAGAGTGCCATGGCATCACAGCTCATAGCAACCTCCAACTCCTGGGCTCAAGGGAGTCTCCTGCCTCCACCTCCCAAGTAGCTGGGACCACAGGCGCCCACCACAATGCCCAGCCATTTTTTGGTTGCAGCCATCATTGTTGTTTGGTGGGCCCGGGCTGGGGATTCGAACCCGCCACCTTAGGTGTACGTGGCTGGCGCCTTAGCCGATTGAGCCACAGGCACCGAGCCAAAAGCTTGTATTCTTGTATGCCATCACAGGACTAAAGTGGATAAGGGACTGGTCCTATGGATAGGTCATTTTCTTATCCAAGTTGCCCTAGTCCCCACTCTTCTCTATTGCCTTCCTCTATTGCCTCCCTAATTTACATTATCTACATGATCTTCTGAAGTAATGGAACTTTTTTACCCCTAAGGTGGTATTTATACATTCAGGAATTTGAAAAGTGACTATAAGGTTCATTTGTAAATATTTATCAATATCACAAGTCCACATTATTTAAGTCAAGACTTCTCTGATACACATCCTAAAACACGTTTTCATATACTTTGCACTACTAATTGAAACCTATTTTTATTTGTTCTTGTCATTTAAAACAGTGATCATATAATATAAACAATAATAGAATTTTTAGGGAAAAAAATCAAACCTTTTCACATAGCATGATGTCTGAAGTTTCTTCCCAGTTGAGGAGAGAAAAGAGAGGAAATACCCTGAAATTACACAAAGGGCAAAAAATTGACATCACAAAATGTGTATTGTTTTTCCCTATAACTTAACTATCCTATTTAGGGGTCATTCTTATCATCATAAAATCTGAAAACCCTAGAATTTTTCCACTTAATATAGCACTGGCTTTAATATAATTTCTATGCTTACCAACACTGTCTTACCAATAAACATTACTATGTAAAGGATAATCCTACCCAAACAGCTCTAAAATCGTGGTAATCAGAAGACACTTCTATATCTATCAGTTACTCTTAGTAAGACTTCGGGAGAGTCAATTTCCCTTCCTGTCTCAGCTTCTTTATTAGTGACATGACATAGTTTGGGATGCAATATTTAGTAGTGCCTAACTAAATGTCATGATTTAAGATTTTATAAGTTATTATTCTGAAGAAACTTTCTTCCAGTCTGGCAGTTTTACTGCTAACATTGTTAAGAAACTGAATTTAGTTCCAGATCTACTTTTGCATCCTGAAGGGAGCGCTGTGCTTATTAAGCCAGTGTTTACATCAGACAAGGGCACAAATCCCTTAAAGATATTGCATTGGGGAGCATTGGCATTAACATAGAACAGCACGAAACTCTAGAATGAGATTTGAAAAGCATCGTCTGGGCAGAGGTTCCAGTGAATCTTAGCTGGAATAACCAGGCTTCAGCATGACCAGCTTTGCACTGACTGAGGAGTCATTTGGCTACATGTGATTTTTACGCATCTGTCAACTAAATCAGAGCTCCAAATGAAAAATCTGGCACATAGAAACATTATGGGGATTTGTGAGTCCCCCTGGAGAATTTTGGGTCCATAAACCAATGAATAGATTACTTTGACACATAAATAGAGTATTTTCATCTGTGACAGATATAATCCTGCTCTGGCACTCTTTGTGTCATGTTGCAGAAAACTATACTCCCTGTCCTCAGATCAGGTTTAGAAAATGTTGAAAGTGACAACATTAAATATAGAAAACAAATCTGCAGGAGAAAGAACTGAACCACATATGGGAAGACCTACATGCAATCTCTGTCCATACCGCTGAGATCTTAGAGTTAGTCCACTGAGTCCAGTCCTGATAGAAGGACTTAACATTACAAATCACTGCAGCAGTCAAGATCACATTCATTCTTCAAACGAACCCATGACATAGTAGGTTTTACTAGTCAGGAAGCTGAGACTCACTAAGCTTGCCACTTACCTAAAGTCACAGATGCTGAAGGAGCCCTGAATTCAAATCTACTTATTCTCTCCATTACGCCATAAAATTTCCTTAATCCATAAACAAAGAATATGGATTTTCTTTATTAAGCTTTGAATTGTATTTACTCATTCAGAAAATGTATTTATTACTTGAATGGGTCAAAATAGAGTTAAAAAAAAGGATTTGGGGGTCAGTGCCTGTAGCTCAGTGGCTAGAGTGCCAGCCATATGCACCGGAGCTGGTGGGTTCAAATCTGGCCCAGGCAGGCAGCACCTGTGGCTCAAAGGAGTAGGACGCCAGCCCCATATGCTGGAGGTGGTGGGTTCAAACCCAGCCCCAGCCAAAGACTGCAAAAAAAAAAAAAAAAATCTGGCCCAGGTTTGCCAAACAACAATGACAACTACCACCAAAAAATAGCCGGGAGTTGTGGCAGATTCCTGTAGTCTCAGCTATTTGGGAGGCTGAGGAAGAAGAATTGCTTAAGTCCAGGAGTTTGAGGTTGCTGTGAGCTGTGATGCCACTGAACTCGAACCAAGGGCAACATAGTGAGACTTTGTCTTTAAAAAAAAGAGGATTTTGTTTATGTGTCTCCAGAAGACAAAGATTGCAAAGGAAATGTTTCCTGTCTTTTATTAGTAGCATCAAACACTAGAGAAGCCCTCCTGAAGGTGACAGTACAGGCCAAGCACGCATCTAGGCTTTGGGAACACTTTTTAAAAAAATTTTTTGATGTCTTTAGAAAAAATTGTCAAGGAATTGTTAACATGATGACAGGAACATATACAAGTCCCTGAAACGTTATCACATATTTTCTTATCTATTTTTCTGAAATAGATCCATTTGAAAATATTATGTCAGCCTTTCAGGGAGTACTATATATAATTTCAAGGCTTAATAAAACCAAACTAACGTTTCCACATTTATTGAAATTAGTGAGATGTTTGATATTGCCCACTGTTTACCTTTTCCAAACCCTAGTCAGTGATCTCACTTGAAAGCCAAGGGCCCTCTCTCTGTGTCTGTGATTGAAGATTACATTAGACAAAATTTACAGCAAGTGCAGCTCTCCCAAATGCCACACTGCCCAGTATAATTACACTGTGTTCTCTTTGTACGTAGTGTGTTTGTACTTACCGCGGAGGCCTCTGTAACAGACATGGCTAAGAGAAGAAGACGAGAGCTGAGTGGAAGGAGTGATCTTCTCAGTGTCTGGAAGACCCAGATTACACTGTGCATAGCAGATGTAACCAAATGGTGACAACTTTTTCGAAACTCTTTGTAAGTGTGCCCAGGGCTCCTTGAAGATGGGTGAAGCCTTTGCAAAAGTTTGAGTGAATTATTAGTATTTTGACCTATATTTTTACATTTGTAGAATGATAAAACGTTCTATAAATTTTATATTCTTTCCTTGAAATAATTCCACAGTGAATAGAAAACCTATTTTTAAAGAAAAAGTTAAGTTTTTAAGTTAAAGAAAATTGAAAATAAAATCTGTCTATTGGAATATTGTAATCGTGATTTTAGTCCTTTTGCCAATTTAACAATTAATGAATGACACCAGTTAGCAATAATATACAGCTAACAGGCTGGCTAATTTTTCTGTTTTTCATAGAGATGGGGTCTCACTCTCATTTCGGCTGATCTCAAACTCTTGAGCTCAAGTGATCCTCTGCCTTGGCCTTGTAGGCTGCTGGGATTACAGGCATGCGCCGTCATGTCCAGGTGCCTTTTCTTCTTTTTAATAGGATCTTCCATTAAGCAAAAGCTTTTATTGCTAATATGAAGAAGGCCAATTTATTAATTTTTTGTGGAATTGGGTTTTTGATATCATGACTAAGCATTCTTCACCTAGTCCTAGGGCCTAAAGATTTTCTCCCATGTTTTCTTCTAAATATTTACACCATATGCCATACCCCAGGTATGAATCCTTTTACCCTGATTCATATCCCATATATTAAGGTCTCAGTAGATACCCTCAAACAGAAGGTAATTATAAAAGATTAATAAAAAGATGTTTACAAAAAGAAAGAAAAATCAACTTTCTTTGTGTAGAAAGAAAGAAGAAAAACCAACAATGCTATTCCCTGAAGTGCCATAGGAAGTAGTAATAGAGAGGTGCTGTTACCACCCGTGTGCCTGATGGGGCCAGAGGGAGAGGGTTCCCGGCCCTGCAGTGGTGGAGACGCATGGCAGGAGCTCCCCTCTGTCTGGCAACCCAGCGGGGAGGGAGCTATGAGAACATCTAGTTTGGCTTTACTCTCTTTCCTCCTACCTGTTAGTACCAGAAAGATTGCAGGAGCTTGTTCACATACTCCATAAAGAACAGGTGGATCTGGGGCAGCGCCTGTGGCTCAAAAGGGTAGGGTGCCGGCCCTATATGCCAGAGGTGGTGGGTTCAAACCCAGCCCCAGCCAAAGAAAAAGAAAGAAAAGATGGATCCTAGGAAAGGTACTAGAATTCCTACATTTCGATTCTTAAGCTGCAAACATAAAAACAAAAAGACGAGAGAGAGTGAAAAATGTACAATCAGAAATTCCAGTGTCAGCCAGGTTTGGGGGCTCACACATATAATCCCAGCACTTTGACAGGCTGACGCTGGAAGGTCAAGTTAAGCTAGGAGTTCAAGACTAGCCTGAGGAGCATAGTGAGACACAGCCTGCCCCAATCCATACAGAACAAATTTAAAAGGAAATTAGCTGGATGTAGTAACATGCACTTTTAGTTCTAGCTACTTGGCAGGCTGAAGTGGGGGAGTCACTTGAGCCTGGAGCTTGAGGACCACTGCACCTCAGCTCGGGGGGCAGAAAGAGAAGCCTTCTCTAAAAAAAGGAGAAAGAAAGAAATTTTGGTGTCAATCAGTCTTTTAGACTCTCCTCATCATAACAAAGTATCAGTGAGGCAGATGTTCACTGCATTTAAAATTAAACATGTACAGTACTGGAAATGCTTTCTTTAATAACAAAGCAAAACTTCAAGCCTTGCTGAAGCTGCTCACTACCTAATGCTTTTCTTCCTTCCAAAGCCAAGTGGTCCTGGGCAAGGAGGTATGCTGGCATTGCCTTTCCCAGCCTACTGGCACTTTCTGGACTGTCAAGCAGTAATTAACTGGAGGAGGGGGGGCAGACAGGAAGATGAAAGGAGGGAGAGCCAGTGATGGCAGATGGTTGTCATTTAGGCATTTTGCCCATGTGGAACAGGATCCTTGCCAGGGGTAGTCCTTCAGTCCCCATGCTGGAGAGATGGAGGGTGTCAGAAAACGAGTAGCAGCCAAGTGCAGTGGTGTGCCCCTGTAATCCTAGCCACACGGGAGGCTGCGGTTGAATGATCACTTGAGCCCCGGAGTTTGAGACCCGTCTGGGCAACATATAGAGACTGTCTCAAAATAAAAGGGGGAAAAAAGAAAAAGAAAACAAGCAACAGCGTAGTCCTGAAAACCAGGACCAACCGATGAAGGTGAAACTGTGACCCAAGACCACTAAAGAGTCTAAAGATTGTTTGGGGGACAAGACTCTGGATAGTAGATCTTAGAGCAGTCTACAGAACTCTCTCTCCTGATCAGTATAGGGGCCTGCAGAAGCAACCCAGGGCTGGGCTGGCAACCCTGACCTGTTAACATTACATGTGATTAAGCATAGATGGGTCAGGAAAATGGGTGGCTTAACCACATGGCATGCAATGTGGCAGGTCAGAAAAGCAAAGATAGGGTGTTGTCAGAGTTAAACAGTGTTACTGTGGATAAAAAAAATTTTATTCCTTCATTGATCAAATATTTATCACTTTCCTACTAAGTGCCAGATATTGTACTGAGGGCTGGGAATGCAGTGTTAAGTCAGGTGCAGCTCTCATGCAGCTTACATTCTGGGAGGGAAGGTCATCAAAGAAAAAGAGAAAAGAAAGATAATAGACCTAATTTCTAAAAATTATAAAACAATGAAAACAAAACAGGGCAATTTAAAAATAATGAGTGGGGGAGGGGAGAAATGCTACTCTAACTGCAAAAGACCACCCTAAAAAGGTAACATTAGAGTTGAGCCTTATGGATGGGATAGAGCAAGTCATGCACAGAAAAACTGAGAGAAAGACAGCAGCTGGTATAAAGGACCTGCAGCAAGAATGATCCTGGCCCACTTAAGAAACAGAAGGAAGGTGCGGAGGCTAATGCAGAGCGAGTCAGGAGAAATCACACGTAAATGAGAGGGGCCAAAGGCTGGCAGAGATCATGTCGTCAGAAGGGCTTTTTTTTTTTTTTTTTTTTAAAAAAAAAAGACAGTCTCACTCTGTTTCCTCCAGCTAGAATGCTGTGGAGTCAGCCTAGCTCAGAGCAACCTCAAACTCCTGGGCTTCACTGATCCTCCTGCCTCAGCCTCCCTAGTAGCTGGAACTACAGGTGCTCAGCACCACATTCAGCTCAATTTTCTATTCTTTGCAGAGATGAGGATCTCACTGTTGCTCAGGTTGGTCTCAGAACTCCTGTCCTCAGATGATCCTCCCACCTCTCAGAGTGCTAGGATTACAGGTGTGAGCCCCCTTGCCCAGCCCCATCAGAAGGGCTTGCAGTGCTTTAAGTTCAATCTCGAATCTCACTCTGCAACACTCAACCTTAGGGGCTGACCCAGTGCAACTCACTGAAAATAATGGCCTGTTGCCCCTGACAGTTACCTCCACCAAGCTGATAAACTTCTTTTCCAAAGCCTACTTGAACCAACACCACCATGCCTTATTCCTTTCAAGCACATCAGGGTAAACAGATAGAGCAGGGCATGGAAGACAAGCCAACACAGTTAGCTAGATGACTGCTCAAGATTTGCTAGCCCTTGTGTGGATTGGGTGTGGTCACCCACAGGAGCCTGTCCCATCTAATGATTCAGGCAGCTCTGCCCCAAGATTTGCCTCCATCCTTACCGTCTCTGTCTAGAGCCAGGACACAGTAACAATGAGCACTGAAATGAAGAAATTCACCCTAAGATTTGGCTTTTGCTAGGAACATTTCTCACTGTGACTGAAGGTATGAAATTCATTGTTCCGGATGTGCTGACATCAAGTTTCCATGTTAATCCTCTCTCGAGGTATTCATTTTAGGGTGCCACAGGGAAGCAGAACCACCTAACCTGTGTGCTACAGCCTTGTCAAGCGGTGTTCTTTTGAGCAGACTTCTAAGGATTGGAAAGAAGCAGAACACGAAGACAGAGATGGCTTCCGTGGCCACTTTCGCTGCTCTGCGTGGTCACAGGATTTTCCCAACCATAGGGAAGTTCCTTCTTTTTCTTTTTTTCTTTTGAGACAGTCTCACTCTGTTGCCCTGGGTAGAGGGCCCTGGTATCACAGCTCACAGCAACCTCAAACTCCTGGGCTCAATTGATCTTCTTATCTCAGCCTCCCAAGTAACTGGGACTACAAGTGCCTGCCACGACACCAGTCTTATTTTTTTTTTTTTTGATTTTTACTAGAGACAGGGTCTCACTCTTGCTCAGACTGATCTCAAACTCCTGAGCTCAAGCAATCTACCTGCCTTGGCCTCCCAGAATGCTAGGCTTATAGGTGGCACCCATAGCTCCGTGGGTAGGGCACCAGCCACATACACCAAGGCTGATGGGTTCAAGCCCTGCCTGGGCCTGCTAACAATGACAACTGCAACAAAAAAAATCGTCAGGCATTGTGGTGGGTGCCTGTAATCCCAGCTACTTGGGAGGCTGAGGCAAGAGAATCGCTTAAAGCCAAGAATTTGAGGTTGCTGTGAACTGTGACACCAGAGCACTCTACCCAGGCCTATAAGTGGCTGGGCTTATAGGCCTGAGCCACTATGTCCATCCCCCATAGGGTAGTTTCTTAAATACCTACTCTTCTATTGGCCCAAATTTCAGAGAAAAGGTCGTGTCATATAGACAAAAATGTCTAGTGGTGTTAGGATCCCAAATGAAGTTTTTTTTTCTTTTTTTTTTCACCTGGATTCTTTTAGTTGTAGGCTACTAGTGGAATCCTCCATCCTTACTCCCAAGCTCTACTCCTATTAAAGGGATGTGTTTGACAGTTACCTCTCTACTGGTTGCCTCAGACCCTCAAAAGTAAATTCTGTAGGACATTAAAATACCATATATATTTATGAATTGGCTTCCATGAAAGTATCTGGAACCACTCTTAAGCAAATCATAGACAAATTTCTCCTGTTGTTTTTTTAAAAATTTCTCCCCTTTACAATCAGCAATTATTATGTATTTAGAATTTTGAGTATTTTTGCCAATTTGTTATGAAAACTTATAAGCACTAGAAATGGGCTCATGGAAAAAAAATTGTGTGTTTAGTAACAGGTCTAGTCATATTTTTAAAAAATTCAAAAGTACAGTATTCTCTAGCACTGAGTATTTGCAATTTGCTCATGGGGGAAAAGACCCACACGATCTAATAGGATCCAAACATACTTCAAGATTCCAATCTTCGTTTCAAAGATCCATATTGCCTGGTCTTCCTTCAGAAAGTTCAAAGCTTTTTATGGAAAATCCCTCCTTAGAACACCCTACCTTGAATCGCCACCGTTGAATAGCAATTTTCTACATTCCACGCAGAGTCATGTTGGCCCTGGGTTTTCAGATGTCATCAGCTTGTCGGACTAAAACTCCTGCCTTTCTCCATGGCCCCTTCCCCGTGGACATGCAACGTTAAAGGCACCCTTTCAACAGAGCTTGCTTCTCTGGGGAAGGCAGCCTGGTCCCTTCCCTCCTTACTGGCAGGAGCATCACTTCTGGGAAGAAAGATGGACTGGGATATGAGAGGGAGAAAGAAATTCCCTGCCCGGGGCCTACACGGTGAAGGGGAAATTTTCTCTTTTCTTAGCAATTCAGAGATCCTGACTGGCATCACCTCCCAGGACTCCAAATGCTTCCTTTCTTGTTATAATCCTCTTAAGTTCTTTTTTTTCCATTCCCCCTGTGATTCTGTCAGTGTTTCCCACTCCTTCTCACTGGGCTTGGCGCCCCTCCTCCACACTGCAAACCTCACCCCAGAACTGGGAAAGAGGCCTGGTGGCTTTCAAGTTTATGGCCCATTATAGGTGCATGCTGGGAGGTGTTGGGCAGGGCTGCAGAACTAATCAGTTATCTTAACACCCCGGACAGTAGGGCTAGCATTTGTGGATGGCTAAATGTCACTGCTTATTTCAATTGTGAGGAAAAAAGAAAATCAGTTTTATGAATCACCGATAAGGACTTTGAGCCACCCTCCTCCAATAAAAGTCCACAAAAAAATCACCCACCAGAGCAGATCCATTAAAGAAAGAAAGACAAAAACTCAGAGAAAAAATGCTTCGCTCAGTGAAAAAAACTAAAGGTGAGGTAAATCAGTGCTACAGCAGAAATTGTAAATGAAACAGAGACGTGCCTTCTGTTCACAGGAGGCTCGTATGAAACCGACACTAAGATTCCATATTCAGAGTTAATCACAAAACCATACAATGTGGATTAAGCTATGGTGAAAGGTAAAATACAAAGCAACAGGACAGAGAAATTTTCACCAGGAACAAAGATCACCATAATGCCTGAATGGGTTTACTTTTGAAGGAGGAGACCTTTGTAGAGTACAGACATTCTTAAAACAATAGGAGTGGTATATAAAATTAACCCAAGTAAAATTTAGGCTAATATTTTGGTGAGTCAGCATAGGTGTGTTCTAAAAAGCATGATTTTCCACCAGGAACAGAATAACTAATTCTACGCACCTGCTTAGCACAGTCTAATTTTTCTAAAACTAGAAGATGAATTCTTTGAAGGCAAGAATTTCTTCTCTGTGCTTTGCAGCTTCTGGTATGCAAGGTTTACCTAATTTTTAAAACTTGAATAATCCACTCTTCTAATACTGCCCCCCCCTTTTTAGGAATTCTTACAGTAGCATTAATTATTACTACTCTAAAGCTTGTCTACTCTATCTTTTCCAGTTGTTTTCTTCTGGAACTTGGGAGAAAATTTCCACATAAATAGTGCCAAAATAAAAATCATAGGCAACTATAAGAAATAATAATTGTTTGACACCAATCACACAAGTTCAATAATAACAAAGTATTATAAGAAAAAAATAAATAGGTTGTTGGTTATTTTTTCCTATTTCTAAGAAGAAGCAAAATGTCTTCAGGGATCTTCTCACCCATCAGAGGAGGGCAGACAAGCTCCTTTTGTTGAGTCACTTGTGTATAGAACTATTGTCAAAAAAAAAATTAAGAATTACTTCTCCAGGGTGGTGCCTGTGGCTCAAGGAGTAGGGTGCTGGCCCCATATACCAGGGTGGTGGGTTCAAGCCTGACCCTGGCCAAAAAAACAAAAAGAAAAAAAAAAAAAGGAATTACTTTTCCAAAGAATATTCCAGACTTTCTTGAGAATTTTGAATGGAAAGCCAATATTACAATAAACAAATGTAAATTTTAATTAAGCTTTTTCTAAAAGAGTAAGAGTAAATTTTTTCTTTTCTTTTCTTTTTTTTGACAGAGTCTTACTCTGTGGCCCTGGGTTGAGTGCTGTGGTATCATCATAGCTCACAGCAACCTCAAACTCTTGGGCTCAAGGGATCCTCTTGCCTCAGCCTCCGGAGTAGCTGGGGCTATCGGCACCTGCCACAATGCCTGGTTCATTTTTCTATTTTTAGTAGAGATAGGGTGTCACTGTTGCTCAAGTTGGTACCAAACTCCTGAGCACAAGCAATCTACTCACCTTGGCCTCCAAAGGGCTAGGATTACAGGCATGAGCCACCAACTGTGCCTATCCATAAGAGTAAATTGTTAAGAAGTAAATATAATTTGTGGAAAACTAGTATATTAACAAAATAAAAAATTGTGTGAGTTCTAGACAAGAAGCTAAAAATGCATAACTATGTAGATCATGATAATAAAAACAAAAAGTTTCACTACATTATTCATTTCTGTGACAGTGAGAGGATACCCGAGAAGGGTGAGGTCTAGGAGAACAGGTCTTCTCAAGGAGACCACAAGGATACACCTGCAGGGTCCTCTCCATGGTGACTCAGCTCTT
>CAUYQV010095641.1:0-26292 GCA_963574575.1 Galagoides demidoff
TGCCAGAAGCCCATTCACAGTCAAAGCTGAAGATGTTCCTGAGACAGCACAAGAGGAGTTCATTGAACTTATTAACAGCGATGCAGTGAGAACTGATTTCTCTACAACGCCAGTTACAAAATTCTGGATCAAGTGCTTGCAGTCATGTCCTGATCTGTCTGAGACTGTGTTGCACCTTCTTCTTCCATTTCCAACAACACATCTTTGTGAAACAGGGTTTTCCAGCTAGCTTGTTGGTTAAATACAGAAGCAGACTTGTGGAAGATGATCTTTGCTGTGCTCTTGCAAAGACTGCCCCAAGAATTTCTGGTCTGGTGAGAAAGATGCAATCTCAACCTTCGCACTGACGTTGGCTTTTTATGCATATTGTCGCAAAATGTAGCGATGTAGTTTACTATTGTTATATTAAGACTGTTACCCATGCTGTGCCATGCTTCATGACAAAATTTCATTTATTTGTAATTAGAAATAAATATTTCACAATATATAATTACATATTTTTTAGATTAATCACTACACTTTAATTATGTTCAATTTGTAACAATGAATATACATCCTGCATATCAAATATTTACATTAAGATTCATAACAGTAGCAAAATTATGGTTATGAAGTAGCAACGAAAATAATTTTATGGTTGGGGGTCACCACAACATGAGGAATGGTATTAAAGGGTCGCGGCATTAGGAAGGCTGAGAACCATTGATTTTAGCAATTTGAGATAATGGAAAGTGCACAGGCTTTAGCATGAGCTGCATCTGAGTTCACATCCTGGAGCCACGTCTAACCCAGTTTCCTTTTCTCTAAAATGGGCTGACGTCATCCATCTGGCATCATTGTCATAAAGGTTAAGGGATTAAGGGATAGTTTGAGTTGGATACTGTTCCTGCCAGGTACCATTCTAAAAGTTGTACATATTTCATTTAATCCTCACCACACTCAGAAGTAGGTACAGTCAACATCTCCATTTTACAAATGAGAAAAGCTAACAGAGCCATCAAGGGACACGTCCAAGGCCACACAAAGACCCCCTGGAAGCTGCTCCTGCGTCCAGGCTCTCGGTTGCCTGGGAGGCTGTGCGTGTTCAAATGAACAGAAGCAACTTCTGGTGTTAGGTCACAGGAAGATTAATAGTTAACTTTATGCAAAGTGCTAAGAAATAGCTCTTCAAGTCTTCCCAGTAACCTGGTCATGGGATGGACATCACTCCTGCTTTACAGAGGAAGAAAGGGTGGGGAGAGGGCAGTCGAAGAGAGAGTGCTAAGTAGAGGCTGGGTGGTGTCTTTGTGCTCAAAACCTGACAGGGTTTGAAAGCCGCTGGATACTTTTTCTCTTTGTGCTCAAAACCTGACGGGGTTTGAAAGCCGCTGGATACTTTTTCTTCCAATATACACAGCCCTTTTATGAAACTAATTTATAGTTCTCAAATGAAAGCTACAACTTAATTCTAGCCCAAGAATAGGGGAAGGGGGTGGGGAAGGGAAGGGGAGAAGGGCGGCTGGGTGGGGGGAGGGTGACTGGAAAGATCACCTATATGGTCTGTCTAACAAGGGTACAAGTGAACTTTTCTAGAACTAGAATATAAATGTTTTGACACAATGACTAAGCAAATGACATGAAATCTATGTTAACGAGCTTGATGAAAGTATTTCAAATTGTATATGAAAACACTACATTGTACCCCATGTTTGCATTAACGTATACAGCTATCATTTAATAAAAAATAAATAAATAAAAATAATGATACGAAAAAAAAAAGAAAGCAAGCCACTGGAAAGCGACCCTGAGGACAGGCGAGTTTCAAACACCAAGTCTAAGGTGCCTGGAGAAGACTTCCTTAGCTCAGGCCAGCTGGTAAGATGAGCAAGTGGAGCCCCACTCTGGCCTCTTCAGACGACTTTAGTTGATTTTTAACAAAGGTGCATATGTAAAATGCAAAAATTTCAAAAGATGGGGTTGAAAGCATCCCAAGTCCCTGGGAAGATTGGATAGCGAGAGAGGCTGGGTAAGAGGTAGGGAGTTGCTAACCAAGGGTGTATTTAGAAAAGGGGGAGGCAAAATCTACTTCTATCCCTGCAGGGGAAGGAAACCAGATTTCCTAATCTAACGACAGAGCAGAAGTTCAAAGAGCCGAACCCCTCCTATTGTGGGCTCGGAACCGGCAGGCCTACTCTAGCAGGTCCGGGGCCTCTGGGCTCTTTTTGCCTTGGTGGTTTTGATGAGCCCCCAGGGATTGCCGTCTGCACATTTTCCCAGGGATACCTGGGGATTGAGGTGGGGTACCCCGCTGAGAAGTCAACCAGCTAACCACTGTGAAATAATGCCTTTCTGGGATAAAACCCTGCCTGAATACTCACATTACCACTTTTTTCTGCTTCATGGCAGAAGGTCGGGTTCCTTTTCCCCTGATTATAAGTACTCTGAGGTCAGATAAACCTGGGTCAAATCCCAGCTGTGTGAAGGGGGCACTGAGGGAAGAACGCAAGCTCCCTGTGCCAAAGTGAGCAAAGATGACGCTGAAACCCACCTTTCTGGATTGTTTTAGAAGTGTGCCTAGCTCCATGCCTGCCACATAAGAAATGTTTAATAACACACAACCAATACAATTAATTCTGGCCAGATTATGGAGTAAGCAAATAACTCCCATTCCTTATAGTCCCATTTCATTTTTGACCAAAAATGATCCCCACCTGCTGAATGTTACCTCACTTTCCACATTGAATCCAGTGGCTTGTGATACGGCCTCTTTGCAAACATGAACTTCTTTCCCCAAAAACTAAATACTTCCTGGCCAGAGGCTTGTGAGTAAATGTTCTGCAAGTTGTGGTGATTCTAAAAGCATCTTTCAAGTGATGACATTGTTGCTGGCATAGCATAAGTGATAGATGAACTCTTGCTGTATCAGTCAGCCCCAAAACAGACAGCAAACGCTTCTGAGCACTTCCTAGGAACTAGGCACTGTGCTAGACACTCGCAGGGGCAATTTTGCTTAATCCTTAAATTATCCCTCTGAGGGTAGTACCCATCTTACCCATGAGGCTATGGTGGCTCAGAGAGGTTAAGGGACTCAAAAAATCTGCACAATCTACAAGTGGGGAACTGAGGTTTGCAGCAGAAGAGTGACTCCTGAATGGAAGTTCCGTGGAGCCCCTACACATGCTGCCCAGAGTTATACAAATATAAATAAGGGAGGAAGATTATTTTCCTGGGTGGTCACTCTCCACTTGTGTCACATCACAGAGGACATTTATCTTTTCTGGGGTCTTGTGGATATACTGATGGACCATATTTAATCCTTGACCTCAAGAAGTTAACACTGTATTCGATCACAATTAAATTTTTTTGTGTGTAATATTTATATTTGGCTTTTTCTTGAAACTTACTCTCTCTGACTGCAAAAGCAGTATTTGTGTGATTTACTGAGAGAGGTAGCACAGGGCTTAAGAGCACGCATTTGGGGATCAGAAAGCCATGGTGTAGGTCTGTGATTTAGGGTGAGTTACTTGGTCAGTCCAGACCCTGGCAAGAAACATCATACTGGAAAGGAGCGATTAAAGAGAATTTAACAAAGGAACAACACATGACCAAGATTAAGGAGTGCTGGAACATCCAGGGACTACCAGCAACAGGAAGTGGAATGGGGCGAGGGAGGAAGATCTCACAGAACGCAGGAGGACTGGTGTCTTCGGGAGAGGACCACAGCACTGACAACCCACAGCCCAGCAGGGAGGAGGCCAGGGGACAAACACTTCAGCTTCCCATTCCAGTCCCTGAGCAGTGCCTCCCATTGGGCAATTGGAGCAGAAGTCAGGAGACAAGAGAATCCAATGGGTGCTGCCCACAGCAGGTGGCATCAAGTGTCCAGACAAGGGTGGAGAAAGATGACCCAGCATCTTCACCCTCTCCAAGATGCCACTTCTTCATCTGTAAAGCAAAAACTAATTATCAATCAGGCTGTGAGAATTATTTAAATAATAGTATAAAAATGGCTTACCACAGTGCCTGGTACATAGTAAGTGCCCAACAAACGTTTGCTGGAGATGCCACTGTTCTTACAGAGAAGGAAATTAAGGAAAGCCCTGATAACATAGCCAGTAAATAGTGAATCTGATTCAAAAGTCCATTGTGTCCAGTTCCATCCAAATTGTTGCAAAAGGTATTAATTCATCCTTTCTTACGGCCAACTAGTACTCCAGGGTAAAGACCATTCTCCTAAGTGAAGTAGCTCAAGAATGGAAAAGTCAACACCACATGTGCTCACTATTAAATCGGAACTAACGGATGGGCATGCATGTGCAGGGAGGGAAACTCAGTGTGAAACTCAGGGGAAAGCAAGCAGAGGTGGGGGAGGAGGCAAGGAGCAAAACCAACTTGGTGGGTGCAATGAACACTATCTGGTGATAGGAACACCTGCAGCCCTGATTCAAGCAATACAAAAGTGATCTAAGCTGCCAGAAACATTTGTACCCCTTAATAGTTTTAAATTTAAAAAAAAGAAAAAAAGTCCACTGTGGCAGGTGCTGTCAGGCCTCACCCATCTTACCTTCAGTGCCAGCACCTCAAAATGTCTGCCTTGGGGTTCACTCTGGCTGCCAGTGTCCTCTCTGACCATGCACATGGTGAGTCAGAAAACATAAGGGTGGTTTCCAGGGCTGAGTGAAGTGGTTAATAGTCAGAAACCACTTTAATAGGTACAGGATTTTAATTTGGAATGATGAAAATCTTTAGGAACTAGAAAGAAATAGTGGTTGCGGAACACTGTGAAATGTACTGAACACCAGATCATTAATTTTATGTCCTGTGACTTTCATCTCAATAATTTTTTAAAAACTTATTGTTTATCCAGTTCTCCCTGTACCATTTATTAAATAGGGATTCTTTCCCCCCGTGTATGCTTTCGTTGGGTTTATCAAAGATCAGATTGGTGATACATGGCTCGGTTCATCTCTAAGTTCCCTATTCTGTTCCATAGATTTATGCCTCCCTCTTTGTGCCAGTGCCATGCCGTTTTGATCACTGTAGACTTATAGTATAACCTGAAGTCTGGTAATATGATGACTCCAGATTTGTTTTTATTTCTTAGAATTGTATTGGCTATTTAGGTTTTTTTCTGGCTCCATATGAAATGAAGTACTATTTTTTCAAGTTCTTCAAAGTATGACTTTAGTACTTTGATGAGGATTGCATCAAATATGTAGACTGCTTTGGGTAGTATGAACATTTTAACAAGGTAGAAGACTGAGCTGGACCTGGACCTCTCACCACTTACAAAAATTGACCCTCAGTGGATAAAAGATTTAAATTTAAGGCACAAAACAATAAAAATTCTAGAAGAAAATGTGGGGAAAACTCTTAATAATGTTGACCTGGGAAAAGATTTTAAGAAAAAGACCCCCTTGGCAATTGCAGCAATGCCAAAAATAAATAAATGAGGTCTGTTTAAGCTAAAAACTTCTGCACAGATAAAGGTACAACAGCTAAAGCATACCGTACAGACAGCCTTCAGAATGGGAGAAGAGATTTACATGCTACAACCTGACAAAGGGCGGATAACAAGATCTACACAGAACTCAAGCTAGTCAACAAGAAAAGAGTGAACAATCCCATCTGTCACTGCACAAGAGATCTGAACAGAACCTTCTCTGAAGACAGACAAATGGCCAACAAACATATGGAAAAATGTTCACTGTCCCTAATCATTAGAGAAATGCAAATCAAAACCACTCTGAGATGTCACCTAACACCGGTGAGAATGGCCCACATCACAAAGTCCCAAAGCTGCACACGCTGGCGCAGATGTGGACAGAAGGGAACATTTTTGGACTGCTGGTGGGACTGCAAACTAATACAGCTTCTCTGGAAAGAAGTGTGGAGAACCTGCAAAGAGCTGAAAGTAGGCCTTCCATTTGATCCTGCAATCCCATTACTAGGTATCTACTCAGAAGAAAATAAATCATTTTACCATAAGCATATTTGCACCTGAATGTTTATCACAGTTCAATTCACAATTGCCAAGAGGTGGAATCAACCCAAGTGCCCATCACCATATGAATGGATTAGTAAAGCATGATGTATGTACACCACAGAATACTATTCAGCTGCAAAACATGATGGAAACCCTAATCTTTGGTACTTACCCGGATGGAGTTAAGAACATTCTTCTTAGCAAAGTATCACAAGAATGGAAAAGCAAGTGTCCAATATATGCAATACCAATATGAAACCAATAAATAAACAACTACACCCCTACATGAGAGAAAAACACAATTAAATTCAAGTGTGGGGAAGAGGGAGAAGGGAAAAGGGAAATGGGAGGAGAGACAGGGGTTGGTGAGCTCTCACCTAACGGGCACAGTGTAAGGGTACTCAGCACACCCCGCGGATGAAGGGCTCAACTACAACTTGGACTTTACCTAACAAACGCAAATGATGTAACCTAATCATTTGTACTCTCACATTAAACTGAAATAAATAAATAAAATAAAAAATAAACTTATTGTTTATGTACAGCCTACAACCCCTAACAATTCCATTTCTGGATAGATTTCTTGAAAACAAAAGGAAGGTACGGGAGGTCCATTGAAACATTGTTTCTAATGGCAAAAAATAGAGGAAAAGTATAAATACTCGTCATTGGGGTGTGGCTAAAACAAAATGTAGTTCAGCTATACAGTGGCTAGAATTTACACATAGTACTTAAAAATAATAAACCAGATCTCTCTTATCACATGGAACAATCTTGAAAACATCCTGAGTGAAAAAAACAAGTTACAGAACCCTCCACATACACACACAATGACCATTCATAAAATTATTAAAACCCCACTGTATATAAACCCCAATTATATATCATTGATGTATTAACCAAAAGTTTAAAAAACATGCACCAGGAATATTTTATACCAGCTTCACAAAAGTGATTGCTACTGGTGAATGAAGAGAGGACTAAGAAGAAACGGGGTGTCCTAGTTTGGGATCTTCTGAAAATAGAGGCTGAAATGAGGAGTCAGGTGCAGGTGGTGTTTGGGGTTGGCCACTGAGGAAGCACAGTCAGGATGGACAAGAGAAGGGAGAAAAGCCAAGAAAGTGTGGATTCACCTGACGGTTTCTACTGCTGGTCACTGGGGCTCAGTTTCATTTAGGACCCCCTGAAAATCCAAGCAGAACATGCCTCAGAATTGGCTGGCAAGGGGGAAAGGGATCCAGGATAATTATTTTCCATCTCTCATCTCTCCCTAAGGGCATTCCATCTCTAGTCCTTTTGGGTGCCTCATGCACAAGCCACACAAGCTCCCTCCACTAGAGGGAGAGAAGCAGCTTCTCTGAGAAAAAGCTAAAGAAGCAAAGTGCTTTCCAGGGCCCAGCAGTCCCGGCTGGCAACAGTTTCCAGGACTAAGAGATCGGCCAAGGGATGTGGCCTACGGCACTGATCTTATCTACTGCAGGGGAATGACTTTATCAGCAATGTTTTATTTTTTTTTAATATCTGAAGTAAATTATTTGTTAATTCTACCCAGTGGTAGTTGCTGCATTAGTACTGTCTGTTCCTTTCTACATTTTCTCTAATTTTATTAATTACCTTCACAATGTTGCACAGCCATGACCACTATCTGTTTCCCGAGAAACTCTGTATCTGTTAAACAATAGCCCCTCGGTGTCTTCTCCCTCAGCCCTCGGTGTCCTCTAATCCACTCTCTGCCTATAAATTTGTCTGTTCTGGATATTCTATACAAGCAGAGCCCTACAATATTTGCTCTTTTTGTTGGCTTACCCATGTTTTAACATGTATCAGAACTTTATTCTTTATTACATGAATAATGTCCCACTGTATACAATTACCACATTTTATTGATTCACTCTTTTCTTGGTGAACATTTTGCATTGTTTCCATCTTTTGACTATTGTGAATAATGCTGCAATAAACATTGGCATCCAAGTAACTATTTTTGAGTCCCTGTTTATAATTCTTTGGTTTGTATCTAGGAATGAAATCGCCATACTGTTTGTCACCTAAGCCATTTTACATTTTCACTAGCAATGAACTAGGGTTCTAAGTTCCAATTTCTTCCCATCATCCTCATCAAAACTTGTTATTTTCTCTTTTACTGTTATAGTTGTTGTTGTTCTAGCCATATAGGTATTAAGTGGCGTCTCACTGTGGTTTTGATTTTCATTTTCCTAATAATATTGAGTATCTTTTCATATGTTTATTGGACATTTGCATATCTTCTTTGGAGAGACACCTGTTCAACCCTTTGTATTTTTAAAACTTCTTAAAATAAAAATGTAAAGTCTTAATAGCATGCAACAGAGCCCACTACTTGAATAAAACTTCTACTTGTTCCAGGAAAGTTACTTCCTGATTTTCCTGACAATCAAAGTTTTTCTGTATTTCATCTCTCATCAAATTCCAGTCTCAACTGCCTCATTCATCCCATCAGTCAGCAAGTTTGCTGAGAGAGCTTTTGCAAAGCTTCTTTGCAACATCCAAAGTGACAGGCAAATCCAACTTTGAGAAAAGGTTCAAAAAGTCACACTCCAGGAGGTAAGAATGAAGGTAAAAATCAAGTTCTCATCGGTTGGCAGCTTATCCTTCATTCTGGACTAAAGGGATTTGGGCTTTTTCCTTTGGTTTTAAATAGGAAAATTATCTCTTCCCACATCCTAATCATAGAATAAGAAATGTAGAAGAGGAAGATAAAAATGGGGGGATGGTATTCCCTGGGAAAATGTGCAAAATCTCCAATTCTAGTTTATATCAAAACCCAGGTCCTATGAAGTTTATCAACACTAGTAGTGTAATTGCTTCTTGCCTCTAGAGTTTGAACCAAGCAACTTTTATGTTTGCAGCTATGTCTGTTTCATGGTATATGGGAATAGTAAGCCTCATTCAAAAGTCCCAAATATATTACATCCCAGTAGTTCTCAACCTATGGGTCACGACCCCTTTGGAGGTCTCCTGCATGTCAGATATTTCATTATGATTCATAACAGTATCGAAATTACACTTATGAAGTAGCAACAAAATAATTTTATGGTTGGGGTCATCACAACATGAGGAACTGTATTAAAGGGTGGCGGCATTAGGAAGGTTGAGAACCACTGTTCCATCCCTCATTGTATTTCTATCCCTTTTGCTCCAACCCATACCAAACTCTACATTGTATTCCCTGGGAAACAATACTGGGGCTTCTGAGCTTTGAGTGGGTGCTATAGAGTCAGACTGTCAAGAGGTAGAGCCTTGGCTTTGTCATCTAATATTTTTGCTTCTATTATTAACTTCACTGAACATCAGTTTCTTTTTTTTTTTTTTAGTGTTAAAAAAAATGACTACAAATAACCAAAATACCAATTAGGCTTAAACAACAATGATATTTTAACATGCCTTATTTAATAAGAAGTTCAGGGAGTCCAGAAGTAAAGGGGGATTCAGAGATGGTTTTTTCAGCCACTCAGTGATGTCACTGAGGGCCTATGTCCTTTCCATCTTGTTACTCTGCTAGCCAAAGCATTAATATTATCCTAAGGCCAGTTTCCTTCTAGTTGTAAGAAAGATACTAGCTAAAGGACATATTCCCCAGGAAGTCAGCAAGATTCTCCCTCCATTTGGTGATGGGCAAAGGTTATTTTACTTTATATTGATTGGAAAGAATTGACAAAAAAAAAAAAAAACCCTCCTGGAACTAATAGGATTAGAGCAAGGTTGCAACATACAAGTTAATACCTATGTATGCAAAAGTCAATTTTTTCCTATATACAAGCAATGAACAAGTGGAATTGAAGTTAAAATACAATACCATTTCCATTAGCATTCCCCAAAATTAAATACTTAGATATAAATCCAACAAAATATTTCTAAGATCCATCTAAAAAAACCTACAAAACTCTGATGAAAGAAATTCAAAAAGAAATAAATTGAGAGATATTCCATATTCATGGATAGGAAGACTAAATATTTCCAAGATATCAGATCTTCCCAAAGTGATGTATATATAAATACAATCCCTGCCAAAATCCCAGAAAGTACTTTGGTGGATATTGATAAATTGATTCGAAAGTCTGTATGGAGGTGCAAAAGAGCCAAAATAGCTACCACAATATTAAAGAAGAACCAAGTTGGAGAACTGACACTATCTTACTTAGATTGGCCATAAAGCTACCGCAATCAAAAGAGCATGGTGTTGGCAAAAGAACAGACAAATGGAGCAATGGAACAGAAGAGAGATCCTAGAAATAGAACCACATAAATAATGTAAACTGATCTTTGACAAAGGAAGAAAACAACACAATGGAGCAAAGACAGTCTTTTTGACAAATACTTCAGGAGCGATTAAAGATCTATGTGCAAAAGAACAAAATTTTGAATCCAGACATAGACCTCTAGACCCAATGAATTTTTTGTACCTATCAGAAAATTAATTCAAAGTAGATCACATACCTAAATGTAAAATGCAAACCCTTAAAATTCTTAGACAATAACTTAAGAGAAAACCTAAGTGGCCTTGTGCTTGGAAATGACTTTTTAGATGTAATACCAAAGGCACAATCTATGAAAAGACAAAGGAATTGATAAACTGGACTTCAGTAAAATTAAAATTTTCTGCCCTGCAGAAGACAGTGCCAAGAGAATGAAAAGACAGGCCACAGACTAGAAGAAAATATTTGAAAAAGACACATTTGAAAAATGGCTATTTTCTGAATATACAAAGAACGCTTTAAAACTCAACAATAAGAAAAAAAAAAAACCTAATCAAAAAGAAAATGGGCCAACATCAACCTATGGCCTCAACAAGCAACCTCATCAGAAAAAAAGATTAAGTATATGACCAATAAGCACATGAAAGGTGCTGAGATCATACGTTGTCAGGAAAATTAAAACAACAAGGAAAACAGCCAAAATCCAGGATGCTTATAAGAAGGTCGAGCAGCAGGACCCCTCTCTCCCTCCCAATGGTATTGCACAGGCTGCAGACACACTGCAAGATAGTTTAGCAGCTTCTCACAAGACCAAGCACATTTTACCCTATAATCCAGCAATCCTACTCCTTGGTGATTACCACAATAAGGGGATTTTTTTATGGCCACAGGAAAACCCATGCATGGATGTTTATAGCAGCTTTATTCATAATTTCTAGGCTTAACAGCAGAGTGAATAAACTGTGCTACATCCAGTTCATGGAATGCCACCCAATGCTAAAAAGAAATGAGCTATCAAGCCATGAAAAGACATGGAGGGAACATAAGTGCATGTTTTAGTTGAAAGAAGTGAGAGAAGCCGGTCTGATAGGCCGCATCGTATGCCGCTCCCAGCTACACCACGTGCTGAGAACAGCAAACTGGAGACAGTAAAAAGATCAGTAGCTGCCAGGGGCTAGAGGGAGGAGGGGATGAATAGGTGGAGGACAGAGGAATTTTTAGGCCAGAAAAACTCTGTGGGATGGCATGATGGGTATAATGAATGCATGTCATTATACTTCATACATCTGTCCAAGCCCAGGGAATATACAGCACTAAGAGTGAACCCCAATGCCAGCTACGGACACTGGTGATTGCGATGTGTCCATGGGGGTTCATCAAGTTGGAGGTGCTGATAACAAAGTGGGGAAGTCTCTATCTTCTGCTCAATTTTGCTGAGAACCTAACACTGCTTTAAAACACAAAGTTTTTTTTTTTTTTTAAAGATGTTAACCAGTTTGATGAAAATATTTCAAATTGTATATGAAAACACCACACTGTACCCCATGATTGCATTAATGTACACAGCTATCATTTAATTTAAAAAAAAGATATTTAAACAAGGATGAACATGAAGAGGTGAAAGCAGAATGGAGAGAGGACTAATCACAGCAGATAGCCTACATTAGGGGTGCTTATCCAAGCTGAGCAAAACTTGCTCTGAATATCCTGAAAACAGTCAGGGTAAATAGAAAAATAAATAGTTTTATGTTATTAAAAGTAACTAGATTGTTTCACTGAGAAAGAATTTTCCCTAGTGTTAAACTAAATTAAGTTTGTAGAACTGAAAAAACAAAAACAAAATGGCTTTTCCAACATGGTCCTTGCCCTTACAAAGCTATATTCAAGGAATGGGCAGCATTGGGCAAGGGACACAGAAGGTGACTGGTCAGAAAAGACTCCACTGATGAGGTCGCATCTGAGCTGAAGTCTGTCTGCTGGGGTGAGGTGGTTAGAATGGACAGTTGTTAACTAGCTCACCTCAGTTTTCCTTCAGAAACCCACCCTTTCCCCAACTCTAAGTCTAGGTGATTCAGTTTGTCCAAGGTGATTGGGGATGGCATAACCAAGGTCTAACCAACCAGCTGGTACATGGATTGGTGCATCCATGGCGACTCTTCCAAAACGAGTCCAATGACCCTCTACCCCAAACCCTTCATAGAATTTTCATTCCCCTGGGATAACTGAACAAGTAGAATGGAAGACTAGGCTCCCATCACCACATGGGGATAGCCGGCCTTGAATGAAGCCTGGGTGGAGGAGAGAGGTAAGAGAGACACAAGGAGTGGAGCACCAGCGCCACCACTGTCATCTGGATCCAGCCACTCCGAATGCAAAGTGTGGATCCCTGGAACTTACTGTCACATATGCTGGTAAATCACAAGCGTGGACTATTTTATTATTCAAACCTACTTGTAGTGAGTTTGTCACTTGCGACCAAAGAACCCCAACTGCTAACGGGGGGAAGGAGTGAATGAGACCCCAAGTCACAGAGCGCAGGAATGGAAGCCCGAGAGTCTTCACAAGTTTGATACATACGGAGTCTGGGACGGCAGTCAATAAACGTAGAGAAACAGTAAAAAAGCAGGTGATGGAGTGCGTGAGACTGCTCACAGCTGAAAGGAATGGTTTCCTTTCTTAAATGCTATACTTCAAAATTCTCCATAATCCAGCAAAATTGGTGAAGTTCTGATACATATGAAATGCATATAACAGAGGACAAGAACCCATATCCTAAAATTTCTCAAGTCAGTTAAATAAATATAATGCCTCGCACTGATTGTTCTTATTGTTTGCTTCTGATTTTTGTTCTGGCTGCTGGGGTTTTTTGTTTTGTTTTGTTTTTTTAATCCTCATTCAAAGGCCTCCAGACTCCTAAGAAACCACCCAGGCGGGAGTGTGGGAAACTCAGTGAAACAGGAAATCCTCTGGTCATCTCTGGCCACTGAGGAGCCGTCTCCCTGATGCTGTGACCGGAGAGGAAGACCCCAGGCCTCTCCTCTTCTCGCAATTCGGGAAGACCCAAGCCTCCAGGCTGGATGTGGAGGATGTTGACGCAGGTGGAGACTGGAGGTAGCTCTCGTTCACTGAAATTATGAAAACCTGAAGTCTGACCTTCAAAAGCAGTTGAACCCTCGGCTACAAAAGGTATGGGACAATAACCCGTCAGAAGTTAAGAGAAGTAATCCAAGGACCAAGAAGATGAGAGAAATCAAACTGCAGGCCGGGAAGGTGCTTCTCTGCCTCTGCCTCCCTCCCCCGGGCTCCGCGCCAACCGCGGAGCAGCCACGCACCTGCCCGGGCAGAGTCTGGCTCTGCCGAGCCTCGGGGCCGCGGAGCCCGCGCTGCCGCGCGCTGCCATCCACACGCTGAATGCAGGGACCGAGCCGCCGGAGCCAGCCCGGTGGGCCGCTGTCCTGCTCCCCCGGACCCCCGGCCTACTTCCCTCGCCCCGTGCCTCCTGGGCCTGAACGTCAGACCTCTGTCCTCGATTCAGGCGCCATCCTTGGCAAACTCAATAATATTTATTATTTACGTGTCTGGGATTAAATCACCGCATTTGTTAGCATAGACTGCAGAGCAGACGTGGGTGAGAGCATTACCCATCTACTTGCGCCATGGTCCGAGGAGGCCTTTCGCCCAGCGACCCAGTTTCCAACACAAGCCTCGGAGCGCCACCTTGTGTGACGGAGCAGGAAGGGCGCCGCTCGCCAAGCTACGCGCGCCCTGGCGTTCCGAACCCTGCAGGTGCACAGCTTTCTACTATCCAGAAGGAGAGGCGAAGCGAGCGCTTCCGTCAGTCGCTTTTCTCTCGATTTAAACCGTTATTCAAAAAATCCCACCGTAGATCCCTAACCTAGACTCCCAGCACTTCACCTTTTTTGGTCTTAGCTGCAAGAAAGGTTGGAAGTCTTAGAAGATTCTCCTTTTCATACGCTCAGCCAAACTGCTTGTGGGAGAGTAGTCGGTGATTTGGCCCAGAAGCAAAGGGCTTTTTCTTTTTCAAATTGAGCTTTGTTGGTCAAGCTTTACCTGTGCCTGGACTCCCCACCTGGACCCCAATGATCCTGTCCTCCCTGGGAACATGGCGGGAGTGCAGTGAACTCAGAGCCACGCCCGGTGGGCACAATCTTGGGGAATAGTTCTGCAACCATATCTTGCACACTGTAGGAAATACATTTCACATGTGGTAGCTACTACCATTTTATCAATATTGGTATTGTTGAAATTTTACTGTTTTTCTTCAGAGATCCCCATCCTCCTAGTAGTTAGGTATACAATAATCTGCAACACCAGCTTCAACATCTGAAATCCTTAACAATCTCTAATAAGAACTGACATTTATTAATACCAGGCATTGTTCTGATCTAGTTGTCCTCAGCCAGCGGCAACTGTGCTCCCCAAGGAATAGCTGGCAATGTCTAGAGACATTTATGATTGTTGAGATTGGGGGGAGTGTATTACTGGCACTTGTAGGTAGAGGCCAGAGAAGTGATAAACGTCCGGTCATGACCAGGTGCAATGGCTCACACCTGTGATCCCAGCACTCTGGGAGGCCAAGGCAGGTAGACTGCTTGAGCTCAGGACTTAGAGACCAGCCTGAGCAAGAGCAAAATCCCATCTCTAAAAATAACCAGGCTTTGTGGTGGGCACCTGTAATCCCAGATACTTGGCTGGCTGAGACAAGATGATCACCTGAGCCCAAGAGTTTGAGGTTGCTGCAAGCTATGACACCACAGCACTCTATCCAGGGCAATAAACTGAATCTTTGCCTCAAAAAAAAAAATCCTGTCATACACAGAAAGCTCCCCCAAAGCAAAAAATATCAACTGTGTCAAGGCTGAGAAGTCTTGCGCTTATCATTTTACATGAGTTACCGCCATTGATGTTCTCAGCACTCCTATGTAATAGGTCTTATTGTTACCCCCATTCTACAGATGAAGAAATTGAGACATAAGGAAGTTCAGTAATTCACTTAAGATCACACAGCAGGCAAGTGGATGGGACTAGAACCCAGGCCTTTCTGGCTCCACATCCTGGAACCTCCCACTGGGGCATTTCCAGTATCCTGGTGTCAGAAAGCCCTAAAGCCTCAACGACGTGTTAGCAAATACTCAATTGACTGTATCCAACACAGAAAACACAGAGAAGGGGAAATTTCAACCCTAATTCTACCCAACCACTAGGGAAGACCTTAGGAAATGCAGCTGCGCCTTTGCAGACAACCATGACACTAAGCTCTGAAGACTCTAGAATAGGAATTAGCCAGGCCAGATCCAGTCCCCTGCTTGTTTTGTAAATAAAGTTTTATTGGAACACAGTCATGCCCATTCATTCACATACGTTCTAGGGCTTGTGCTTCACTAGCAGCATTGAGCAGTGGCAGTAGAAACTGTCTGCTTTATAAAAGCTACTCCATTTACAGTTTGGACCTTTACAGGGATTGTTTGCCAATTTCTGCTCTAAGGCAGAGGCAGAGGCAACTAACTAAACAGGTGTGAAGCACCCATTGCCAACATTGCCTCGCTAATGTCCCTGAAGGAGAGAGTATACTTTACTTACTTTGAAAAGCACTAGCAAAGTGAGGTGGACGGATGGAGAGATAAGTAGAGGGAGAGAGGCAAGGAGGAATGGATGAAACAAAGGAAAGAGGCGTGGAGGAAAGGAGGGGTAAGTGATGATACAAGTCAAGTACATTATTACTGGTAGGATCTCCATGGCTGGAACATGGGTAGTCACTACACACTTATCTCAGTTTCCTGTATGTTTAAAGATTTTCACAATAAAATGTGGAAAAGTTACGCGCAAAATCTAATAATTTTATAATATAGAGTGTCCATGAAATCCATGTGCAATTTAAAATAGTTGTCTATTTTAAATACTTTATGGACAACTGTATAAGTTTGTAATCATAAAGTATAACTATATTCACATGAACATCCATGCATGTAGAGATTCATTCAGATAATGCTGAAAGAAAGTAAACCCAAATAACAATAAATGTGATTTATGCTAGTGAAATTATTGGTATTTGGACTTTATTTTTAACACTCTTCTTTTTTCTTTCACAAATTTTGAACAATAAGCCTATATCACTCAGATAGTCAGAGGGAAAAAAAGATATTTGAGAGAAAAGATCACTAGAGCAGAGCATTCAATGCCCCTTATTCTCTTATTTGGAATTTAAAAGCTAGGAACAGCTCTGAGAATAATAAATTGTAAAGAATAGAAAATCTTGCTGAGGATCTGTCCTTGGCTATGGTCCTCTCAAGCACTTAAGAGGGAAAGAAAACTGGCACGTTTTCCTGGAGCAGAGCCACAGGACGAGTCTGTAACTAGGACTTGGCAAATAAGCATAAGGCGAGTGGAGTGATTTTCCCACAGGAGGATGTCTGGGAAAGGTCTAGAGGCCCAGTGGAGTGGCAATTGTGACAGTCTGTCCTAACCATAAACCCTGAGTCAAAATATAAATCCTGTTATCTTTCTCTGCTCCTCCCAGACACATTTCTGGGAGCCTCTTTTATTCTGGACCAGGAAGAGGGACAAGTGGTCCTGTGTGGGACAGGTCTTGTCCCCAAGATTACAGGACTCCAGCCCATCTCTGTCCTCAAAGTGGAATCCTCTGCCCAAACACACCAGTTTTGAGCTATGATCCAACTTTTGACCATGTGCTATTTTATAAGGTCAAAGTATATGTAAGTCACATGTTTTAAAAGTTCAAGACTATGCTTAGAGTTCACATAGTCACTGATAAGAGAACAACATGGAAGGAAATCAGGAATTTTTCACTCTTAAGCTCTGCAGACCCTCTCGGGAGAAATAACTGGGGACTATGATATTTCCCATTTCACTGTAAGTGCTAATTTTTCCAATTTGCAAAGTTCTAGGTATTAATGGACTCTTGGTGAACTTTTTTAGACTTAAGTTGCTATTTACATAGGGCGTGTTGCACACTATGTCCTCATGTTCCCAATTAGTTTATTGGTAAGTGATGTATTGATGCCCCTTGGTAAATACATCACTTACCAAAAAAGTAATTGGGAACATGTCAGAGGAAAAAAGTGCTGGCTTACAATTCTCAGTGGTGAGACTGGTGGCAAAAACTTCATTCAGTAATTCATTTGTAAATTCACTTTCAAAAATATTCATTGCATCCCTACCATATGCTGTACATTATCTAGTCACTGGGAATAGAACACCAGTCATAAAAACACATAAAAACTCTGCCCCTGTGGGACTTCCATCCTACGGTGGGAAGAAAGCAAGCACAAAAGGGACCAGCAAACTTTTGAGGAATACAAGGTGTAGTGAGTTGAGTGGTGGTCCCTAAAGACGTGTCCTTCTGGAAGCTTTGAATGTGACCTAATTTGCAAAAAGTGTTTTTGCAGATGTAAAACAAGTTAAGGATCTCAAGGTAAGATTGTCCTGGTTTAGGGTCACCCTTAGAAGAGAAAGGAAACAACACAGGAGAAGAAGGTAAGTGAGAAGGAGACAGAGATTAGAGTGATCCTGGCACACCAAGGAGCACCAGGGATGAGGCCTCCAGCAGAGTCCAGAAGAGGCCCAGAGGGGACTGTCCTCTAGAGCACCCCAGAGGAGCCAGCCCTGCCAACACCAGGAGCTCAGACTTCCAGCCTCCAACAGGAATGTTTGTTGTTTGTAGAGAGTGAGCTTGTGGTCACTTGTACAGCAGCCCTAGGAAACAATACAGACGGGATGCTGACTGGGGAGAAAATATGAAAGCCTGGGTGGGAGAGAGAACACCCGGGAGAGGGATGATGGGGAGGTGGAGAAAGGTCTCTCTGAGACGGTGACATCTGAGCAGAGCCTTACAGGAAGAAAGGGCTGAGCCATGTGATGTAGGGCACAGGCTTTCTGGGAAGAGGAGGGAGGGGCCAGTGTGGCTGCACAGAGAGAGAGGAAGGGGGTCATCAGGTGGGCAGGCCATCAGGGATTGCTAAGGTTTGCTGAGGCTCTTGGTTTATATTATCAATAAAATGAGTCCTTGGAAGGTTCTGAGCCAAGAGGGCCTACAATCTGTCTTTCACTTAGAAGGATGGATGTAGGGAACAAGGACGGACCAGCAGAGACCGAGAGGGAGGTGACCTAGCCACAGGCCAGAGAGGAGAAGGAGTGAGAAGTGCTCAGATTCTGAAGGTACTTTGAAGGGAGAACAAACAGAACTTGCTAATTGACATTGGTCCATCCTTGGTGTTTTAGAGAAGAATAAAGAGGAGACTGGACTTTCAACTATTCAACAAACTTCAACTTGTTGAACGTCTTTCTGCGCCTGCACTTCAGAATGGGGAGGGGAAGTGTACGCAAAGGTCCCCACCGCCACCCCCACTTCTGACCAGTGCATACCCTCTCCAGGGTTCAGTTTCATGCCTGCTGCACCTGTGTCTCTATAATTCTCCCAATAAACCAAGAACAAAAAGTATGTACACACACACCTTTTATTATACATATTATATGTATAATATTATACAACTAATATGGAAACATCTCTAAGATAAAATAACTGAGAAAAGGGAAACATATAATAGTATGCTCTCATTTTTATGGGGGAGAAAAAGATATTATATATTTATATTATGTTTGTCATGCAGAAATTATCCCTTAAAGAATAAACAAGAAACTCCAGGAAGGGGAGCTTGGTAGATGAGAGATGCCCTATGAATCTTGTACCACATGTGTACTTATTACAAGTACAATTGCACTTGTGCACAATTACAATGTATATAAAAGAATAACGCCTCAGATAGTTTAGCTGTGATTTAATGTGTTTAATGTTAGTAGATGCTCAGCAGCAGTTATAGGAACCATATAGGCCTTTTTACATCAATTAGTTTTTTAATATTTTATTATGGATGATTTTGAACATACACAGATGTAGGTAGCTAGTATAAGTCAAGGCCTAGCAAACTCTTTCAATAAAGGGCCAGACAGCAAATAGTTTTGGCTTTGCAGGCCAGATGGTTTTTGTTGCAATGCCTCACCTCTACCACTATAGTACAAAATCAGCCAGAGAAACTATATTAACACAGGCATGAGTTTGCTGACCTCTGATATAAATGAGCCCCTTGGTTTCTATCCCCTAGCTCTGACTAACATCAACCCATCCAAGGACAGTGCTGACCCACCAACCTCCCCTCAAATTTCCTCAGACACGTATCATTTCAACTTCAGTGTTTTACCATAAGGACTCTTTTTTTTTTTTTTTTAGAGACAAGAGTCTCACTTTGTTGCCCTCAGTAGAGTACAGTGGCATCACAACTCACAGCAACCTCCAACTCCTGGGCTTAGGCGATTCTCTTCCCTCAGCCTCCCAAGTAGCTGGGACTACAGGCACCGGTGCGCCACAATGCCCAGCTATTTTTTTGCAGTTTGGCTGGGGCCAGGTTCAAACCGGCCATTCTTGGTATATGGGGCTGGCGACCTACTCTCTGAGCCACAGGAACCATCCCATAAGGACTCATCTTGCAACATCGTACCTAAAAAGTCAGTCATAGTGTCAATATTATCAAAATCCAGTCACATTTTAAGTTTCTAATTGTCTTATAAATGTAATATATATATATTTTTTTGAGACAGAGTCTTACTATGTCACCCTTGGTAAAGTGCTGTGGCATCACAGCTCACAGCAACCTCCAACTCCTGGGCTTAAGTGATTCTCTTGCCTCAGCCTCCTGAGTAGCTGGGACTTCAGGCACCCACCATAATGCATGGCTATTTTTGGTTGTACTTGTCATTGTTGTTTGGCAGGCCCGGACTGGGTTTCAACTCACCAGCTCCCGTGTATGTGGCTGGCGCCCTAGCCATAAAGCTACAAGTGCTGAGCCTAAATACGATATATTATTAACAGTTGTTTTCTGAGTCAGACTCAGTTAAGGTCCACAAAGTGCTCCTAAGTCTTTTTTATATGTTTGTACATTGATTCTACTTTTATGGCATTTAGCTGTAAGTCGGATATTCCTGAAAAGGTTAAGTCCAACATGTATTGCAAGATGCCCTGTGTTTCCTCCAAAGTATTTGATTATAATCTGAGGAACTGCACCAAGTGGCAGTAATGCCAAAATTATGGAACAGTGAGTCATGTGTCAATGACGGGTTAAACTAACCAGACATCCTCACACAAAGGCATCAACCACTCCCTCCCACCTCGTCAAAACTTCAGGCATATAAAAAAAGAAAAACTCATCTCCTTTGTGCCAGAAACCACAGGCCTACAAAAAACTGGTCCTAATAAAATATTCAGAGATGCAGACAGAGATGCTTGTGAAAGATTTTATGGCCACATTATTTCTAGTAATACAACACTAAAAACAACCAAAAATCTGACAATAAGGAAATTACAGCATTAATTACAACCCTGGTTCATTTACCCAGTGGAACACCATATCGTGATTAAAAATCATATTCTTAAATATTCTTCTTGCTGTGTGTAAGTGTTCTTGATAAAAGTTTAAGGGGAAAAAGCAAAATCTAAAACTGCATACAAATATGATCACATGAATATCTGAATAAAAAGCAATAAAATGTGGCATGATTATCTCTAGATATAAGGTAGCTTTTGTTTCCATAGTCACTCATTTTTAAACTTTCCAAATTTCTTTAATGTGCATGTATTACTTTTTTAATCAAAATAACAAAAACATGGCTTGGTGCCTGTAGCTCAAGCGACTAGGGCGCCAGCCACATACACCAGAGCTGGTGGGTTCAAATCCAGCCCGAGCCTGCCAAACAACAATGACAACTACAACCAAAAAGTAGCTGGGCATTGTGGTGGGGACCTGTAATCCCAGCTACTTGGGAGGCTGAGGCAAGAGAATTGTTTAAGCCCAAGAGTTGGAGGTTGCTATGAGCTGTGATGCCTCAGGACCCTACCCAGGGTGACAGCTTGAGGCTCTGCCCTCCCCCCCAAAATGATTAATTTTAGTAAGATGTCAGGGCCTCACTCCTTTCTGACCTCCTCCTGCCTGATGTCTGTTCCTGTCATTTCTGTCGGCCCCTTCTTGCTCACTTTATCTTGTATTTAATACATTCACCAGTTATCACAACACTCCATTAATTTTGCTCAGGACCGGAAATGCTGTCACCCGGCCCTGAAGTTCAGTAGCATCATGCCAACACAAACCCACACAGATGGGAGGTAGCAGCAATGGCCACTCACACCCCCTGAGAATAGGCAGAAGCCTCTGGTTTCCTTCCAGAGCAGTACAACAGTGAGAGAGAAGCACAGTGACCAGGGCTCACCGTGGAACATGCTGGAGGCGAGAAACACACCCTGACACACTCACGCACTCATCACTCTTGCTGGGCCTCTTTCTTTGTATTTTCTCTTTTCTGCGTGTTATTGAACAAAAATGTTTAATTATTCATTTTGTTTATTAGCCATCTGTTTCCACACCACTTAGAAAGCAAGCTCCATGAGGGCCACTGTCCATTGCCTTCGAGAGCACCTGGCACAGTGTAGTCACTCAATATATGGCTCGGCATGAATTCATGAACAATATATCAGGTGAAAAAAATAACCAGATTATAACACAATACTAATAATTAAATCCCGTGTGTGTGTCATGGAAAGGAGGTTGAAATGACACATGACTAAAGTTAGGGGTCAACACTGGGTACTTCTGCGTAGTAGAATAATGGGCAAATGAATAATTTTATTTTCTTCCGTCATTATCTGGATTTCTTAAGCCTACTATAATGAACAGGCACCACTTTCACAGCACTGGAGAGTCGTTTCTTCAGATGTGTCAGCAAGAGCATCTGAGGTTGCTGCTCTGGCCGGGGAGACACAGGAAGAAGCCACACAGGGACAACCGTCTGGCCGCTTCCCTGATCTCACAAGGTGGCAGGTCTCAGGCTCACAGGTACCTTCTGCACTGTCAGGAAGAGTGACGACCCTCATGGCCTGGCTGGCACTGTCGCTTCCAACCCCCTGACCTGGCAGCTGGGGAGGTCGTGGGCAAATGTGTCAAGGTAACCAGGAGCACTTGGGGGAGAGAGGAAGGAAAAGTGACCCCTCCTCCTCTGATGAGGATAATGAATCCTTCCAGAATCATCCAAATGTACTATGATTAGGAGTTTTTGGAAACAGATGCCAAGATTGTAAAAGCATCGCCTACCATGAGGGCCGCTGAACCAGTGACTGCACTCAACGCCCAGCCCTGCGGGAGGTGGTGAAAGACTGGTTAGCCCAGTACTGGGAACAATTTTGGAACTGGGGGCAGACATTGGTGGGGGAGGGCACACTGCAGGTTGAGCAGGACCCTCCTCAGTGAACGAAAGATGTTCCAAGCCACTATCTGGGCTGGAATCCAAATCATTAATCTCTCTTTGCCTATATTTGGAAGCCAAAGTGTCTCCTTTAAAGAGAGCTTAAAGCCTTACCTTATAACTACACAGGGGTCCATGATCTCAAGAGGGAGAACATTGAACTTATTAACATGAGTAAGAGGAGTGGTTAATTAGAACAATTTAAAGATTGGAGCTATATTTTTTATCCCAATTTGGGAAAAAATAATTCATTCTATATTTTACTCCTGTCTGGAGAAGTAACTCATTCTGTTCGTACATTTTAAAATAAGCAAATAAATTACCACTATTATATCTGTAGTGCCAGGAGATAAACAAATCAATATTTAGCAGATAAATAATTTTAAATAAACAAGCAAGTAGATAAGTTGTTTAAGAGAGAGGGAGAAAGCAAAAAACATGTCCTCCACAGCCAGCTCTGAAGCCTTGCACCCGGGCTGTGATTAATGTGAGCTCTGCTTTCCCTGAATGTTATATGCTTGAGTTCACATCATGAAAAAAGGGTTTGCATCCATCCCGTAGTGAGGAAGGAGACAGATCTCTGTGCTCCTGTGGCTGCATCCATTAGCATCCTTAATCATCCTCCTTCCATGAAGGTTTATCATCCTTCTAGTTACTAGTCACTGTGCTATTAGGAGGGCAAGAACCGTTTTATGTTGCCTGTTCATGTCTTTCAGCTGGAAAACATCGTTGAAGAATCACAGTGTAAAAGCCACCACCCAACTGTTCTCTCTAATGCCGTGCTAATGGGAGGTCACCATTTCTGAACAGGGGCTGTGTTGAATGCCTTAAGATAACTTCAGATACCATTTTTCTGCAGGATTTTTAATTGCACTCCCAAAGGTGTTAAATGAAAGCACTGAACACGTGTTATGGCCTATTTAACAAAGCCAGCACAGGGCTATGTATAAATACCTACACAGAAATAGAGCTGAACTAGGGCGCCTTGGGAGCAGACAGCAGAAGGAGGTGGTGGAAAGCAGATGATAGCGGAGTGCCCCAAGGAAAGAAGTGACACCCTTTATCTGGACTCCTAGGGAAATAGTGTTCAGTGTAGACTCCAACTTGGCCACAACTCTTCTGTCAGTAGGAGAGATATTAATTAACTTAAAATGCAAGGCATACAGTGAGATGGTCAACTTAATCACTTGTCAAAAGAATGTGAATTATAACCACAGTGACATATCACCACACAAGCACCAAAATGGCTGAAATAAAAGACTGGCACGTGTGCTGGCTCAGGCCTGTAATCCTTGCACTCTGGGAAGCCAAGGTGGGAGGATCCCTTGAGCTCAGAAGTCTGAGGTTTCTGTGAGCTAGGCTGACACCAGGTCACTCTACCCTAGGCAAGCTCTGTCTCCAAAAAAATAAATAAATAAATAAAATAAAAAGGACTGATCATGCTGAGTACCACCAAGGGTCAGAACAGCTAAAGCTCGTGGGAATGCAAAACACTTTGTCAATTCCTATAAATTTTTGTTTATTTATGATCCAACAGATTCACTCCTAAATAATTCCCCCAAATGAATGAAAACATATATTCTCAAAAAGTCTTACAGAAGAATGCCAATTGCACCCTTAAAAACTGAGACCAACCCCAGTGTTTGCCAATAGAAAATGGTTAAATAAACCACAGTATATTCATATGATGGACCACCACTCAGTAATAGAAAGGAAGGAACTTATAATCCATTCAACAACACAGAGAAATCTGACAGACATAAAAAGAGCAAAACAACTTCAAGGACAGGAAAAACTAATCTTATAAGGCTAGAAAGCAGAGTAACAGTTGCCTTAGCAGGGGAAGGGAGCCAGAACAACTTTCTGGAGTGAAGAAAGTGCTCTGTGTATTAATAGAGATTTGGGTTATGTCACTTTAAACTCTCATTAAACTCTTTAAGCCAGGGGTCCTCAAACTTTTTAAACAGGAGGCCGATTCACTGTCCCTTAGACCGCGGGGGGCCAGACTTCGAGTCCACTGCTAAGCAGGACAGGCAGCAGGGCAAACACACCCTGGGGGCAGGATAAATGTCTCAGCAGGCTGTGTGTGGCCCGCTGGCCATAGTTTGGGGATACCTGCATTTGTGCATTTTACTCTCTATAATTATGCACCAATAAAAATTTGCAAAAGTGTAAGACCCAAGCTTGGAAAGGGACTAAGAGCTATAGAGATGAACAAAAGAATAAACTAGAAACTTTCTTGGGCAAGCACAGTGAGCATTTCGCAGAGTGAATTGGAGGGAAGCCGCACTCATTCTTTGGGATCTGGTAGCGGAGTTCCCCAAGGAAAGAAGTGACACCAAATCTCTGACAAACTGACAAAGAGACTGAGAACGAAGGTCCAGAGGCAAACAAGCCCAAAGCAGCATGCCAGGGCAGGCCAGGAGGTCCGGGAAGAGTGGAGGGAACAGGGATGAGATGAACCGAACGTGTTAGAGGCAAGGAAAGGAAGCTCTCAGCCAACAAGAGCAAACCGACTCCCTCAGCCACTTCACATTGATTGTCTTGCTAATCCTTTGATGATTATTGTAAATATTTGACTTGAACTACTTCTATTGCAAACTCTGTTGATTCCTCAATCCATCAGGTGGATTCAGTCATTCTCTGCTAATCTTAATGCAGTCATAACTAAATCCTGAGTTAAACAGAAATAAAAGTTAATAATCATTGAGGACTTAACTAGGTGTCACACACAATGCTAAGTACTCGACACAGTTTGATTCATGGTTTGATTCCCCCCATGCAGACATTGGCAACAGAATTCCCATTTTACAGATGAAGAGACTGAGGCTCAAGGAGTCAAAAGTTGCCTCAAGCTACTGAGGTAGAAAGTGAGAGGCAGGATTAAAACCCAGGCCACTGGACCTTAGAGGTCACTAACCATAACACTCTACTGCCTTCTTCCAGGTATTTTTTAAGCTGAATGGATACTACCTAGCCATTGTAGAATCACAGAGACTATGGAACCCTTACACCACATGTGACTGTCCAGAAAACCTAGAAAAAGAAGTTGAGTGCAGCCAGAGCCAAGAAGCTCTGCGTACTAACCAGTGGCCCATACATTTGTTCATTCAACAGCATTTAAGAGCCTACTATGTTTGGGTATTGCTTACCACTGGCAAACAATTAGAATTGACAGCCAATATCTCAAATTAGAATTGAGAACCAAAGCTATTTTACTACATTCTGGCAACACCCTACTGTAAAATGCACTCACAAACAACAAAGCAGAGAACTGTAACCTGAAGACCAACACCCCTGTTAGAAGTCTGGAAACATAAACGTGTTCAGTGTAGCATAAGCTAAAAATGTATACATTGGCAGCCACAGACAATCTGGCATAAGGCCGAACATCCCATCCCCACTCAAGAGGCTGCCTCAGCTTCCTGAACAGTTTCATCAGGCTCTATGATTACCTTGCAATGCAGAAATTGATCATTAATCAATGTTGCCTAAGCAACACACTTAGCACAATAAATCAAGGCAAGCTCGAGGACAATGCTCTGGGAAATTGTTGGCATATTACCATTGACCAATTGCTGAGACACTGCTCTCCTGGGCTGAATAGGGGTGCAGGATGGATGACAACAGCATGCAAAGACCAATACTATAGGATGAGTGGATGTGACGAGAAAGCACAAAGGGAATGTAGAGTGAATGCCGTAGGATGGCAGTGTCACACACTGAACCAGAGAAGGCAGGATTACATTCTGGCTTTGATACCACTAGTTT
>CAUYQV010095646.1:0-150901 GCA_963574575.1 Galagoides demidoff
TCCATTTTAGTTAAAGTACTAATAATTTATTGTTGACTACAGTCACTTTGTTGTGTTATCAAATATTATTTATTCTAACAATCTAACTATATTTTTGCATCTGTTAACCATTCCCACTTTATCTCCCCACCCCCACTTCCCTTCCCAGCTTCTGGTAATGATAATTCTGCTATCTCCATAAAATCAATTGTTTTAATTTTTAGTTCCCATATATGAATAAGAACACATGAAATTTGTCTTTTTGCACTTGGCTTATTTCACTAATTATAATGTTCTCCAGCTCTGTCCATGCTGTTGCAAATGACAGGATTTCATTCTTTTTTATGCAGAGTGACATTCTGTTGAGCTGCCTCTGCTTCTCCTTAAAGAGGAAGAAATGGAGGCTGGGGAAGGTGGTGACTTCCTGGGTCCCATGACCTGTACAACAGGCCTGGTTCTCAGCAAACTACTGGGTTGCTGCTACTCTGCTCAGCACCCCCTCTGGAGTTTCCAGGGTTCCCAAGGTGGGTGTTGAGGTCATGTGTTCATGGTGGCAGGAAGGGTGGGGCAGATCCCTGGACATACCCAAAGCATAACATGTTCTGCTATACTATGTATGTGTTACTCCAAATAAAGAAGAATCATAAAGAAATGTTGAGCTTATGCCCACGTGCTGAGGGGTAAGGCCCTGATGTCTGTCTGTCCCTCTCTGAATACAGAGTATGATGGACCCATGAAAGGGCACATATAGCAAAATGTTCATGGTGACATCTAGGCCACAGGGTTAACCATACAATTCTTTCCACTTTTCTAGGTATTAGAAACGTTCGCAATGAAACTTTGGGTGATCTCAGAGTGGATCACCCACTCATTTCCTTACTGATCCCATCATCAGAGCCCTGTACAGGAGACCTGTCAGCTGCCTTTCGAAAGGCATGTATTCTTTTTTTTTAAATCTTTATTAAATGATAAAATATTAAATGATTAAATGTATACGAAAGGCACGTATTCTTGCAAAGAACGCCCCGTAGTGGAGGCGGCCGCATCTCCCAGGGCAGAGAGGAGCCCTGGCTTCCAGGCACTGACTCCTGGGAGACGAGCCCAGACAAGGGTGGGTGGGACGCTGCCACCTCAAATCTGTAAGCTCTAGTCTAGTCCTTGGAGGCCCAGAGAGGGCAACCAGCCCTCAGGAGGGCAGCATGGAAGAGGCCTCAGTCCCTGTCTGGGCTTTTCCCTTATTCTCTGCTTCTCAGAAGACTGTAAATGTTACTCAGGTCAGTTGTTGAGGGCATTGTAGCAATTCTTTGCACTGGGTACCAATTACAGTGCCACACATCAGGGTGTATGTGCTTTCTCTCTTCAACAAGGTCACGACACTGTCAGGAGGGGATGTCCTTGGAGTTGCTTTTGCAGGGATTCTGACCCTTCTGGCTGACTCACGTACAACAGAGCAGTATCTGGCAGGGCTGCCAGGTTTGTGGACGCAGCCTAAGTAGTGTTCAACCCAAGACTGTTCCTGGCTTGTGCTCACGACTGAGGGGAATGACCGGATTTGCCGTTGGTGGACGATCACTACCAATGCCCACACTCCTGGGGGTGTAAGGGGCTGCACTGTGGCTGCCCCAGGGCCAGCCCGGGAGCAGTGCTTCCCACATCAAGCCTGTGTCTCTGTCGGTCCAACCATGCCCCACCACGGCAGGACCCAGCCCAGCCTCACGGGGGATTTGATGACTTTCCACTGAGTGGCATTTTTCTTTGTTTTCCTTATGGAAGACTTTCTTGCCTCATTTTGGATCAGGCTTTTGTTTTGAATTAGTGGTGACTCTAAATGCTGTGCAGGAAGCCTCCCCCTTGTTCCTGATATTACACTTGTGTACAAAGCAACGGAAGGTGAACCCTCCCACCCACCCCACCCCCGCTCAAGGATGACTGTACGGACGTGGTGGTGCTTCCGCTGAGGCAAAGACACCACTGGTGCTTTACAAGTTATTGCCTCAGTTTACCTGGGGTGACTTTAATTTGGAACATTTTATTCTATCATTATTATTATTATTATTTTTTGAGACAGAGTCTTACTTTGTCCCCCTTGGTAGATGCTGTGGCATCACAGCTCACACCAACCTCCAGCTCTTGGGCTTAGGCGATTCTCTGGCCTCAGCCTCCCAAGTAGCTGGGACTACAGGCACCCACCACAATGCCTGGCTATTTTTTGTTGCAGTTTGGCCGGGGCCGAGTTTGAATCTGCCACCTTTGGTATATGAGACCGGCGCCCTACCTACTGAGCCATAGGTGCTGCTCAAATTTGGAACATTTTAATTTGGTTCCTCTGAATCATCACAGAGTTACAGTAAATGAGTAGAAAAAGGTATAAATCCAAAGAGATGAAGACAATAACAGGTCAGACATGTTAACACAATTTTGGGAAATAGAAAGTACATGACCTAGCAGATACCCATGTACCAGCAGGCATGTGTGTGTGTGTAATGTGAGTAGTAGTATAATAAAAAGGAAATTTAGGGTTCTTCTAGTTATTGTTGGTGCCCACAAACTAACCCAAGTGAGAGGGACATAACGACCATATTATCACCCTCACAGCTTCTGTGGGTCAGAAATTCAGACAGGGAAGAGCAGGGCTGCCTTATGTCTCTCCACCGTGTCAGGACCCCCAGCTGGAGCGATTCCAGGGCTGGACTCAGCTGGAACTGTCAACCAGAGCTCCTCCGAGTGGCCTCTTCCCATGGCTGGGGTGTCCTCACAGCATGGCTGCCGAGAGCTCAGAGGGAGCACTCCAAGCACCTAGGGGGCAGCTGTGTGCCCTTTTCTGATCCAGTCTAAGGAATCACACTGCCTTACTTTTACCATAATCTATTAGTTGAAATAATCACAAGCCTGTGAGATCGAAGGGTCCATAGATCCTCACCTCTCAATGGGAAAGTGTCAGAGAGCTTTGGGGCCACACTTTACAACTACAGCAGTGGTCACATAGAACTCTGGGAGACTTGGAATCAGAAGTGCCAGGAACCCTGAAGGTCAGGGTGGCACAACCACCCCAGTAGAAGGCAGGACAGTTTCTCGTTGGAGAGACTGACAAAGGAGGCTCTGAACTTGGAGATTCTAGTCAGAACTGAGGAAAGAGAACCTAGACTGAGAGCAGGTGAATTGAGTAAAAATCTGCTTTCCAAATAGTTCGACTCCTCCCACTCTGCCCTCTTTCCCCACTTAGCTTTGGGGATGCTGCCACCAGGGTCATGCCCTCTAGGGATCACCAGGTGCCCACTGATCAGCCTACAGTGAAGCACCCTGGTGACAAGCTCCATTCATCCCCAGAGTTCCAACACACCAGGGCTGGTGAGTCTCTCTGTCACCTGCCCCCTGGGGTCTGAGAAACTACTGCAGCCACCAAAGTTTGTCTTTGTTTTGTAGAGTTTTGCTTTGCCAAAGTTTTGCAAACTTTGACCATATTTGACAAAGTTTTGCTTTGCCAAAATTTTTACTGGTTTGTTTGTCTTTTACTTACTAATTTGTAAAGGCTTTTGATATATTATGGACATTAACCCTTAGCTTTGTGATGGAGGGTTTAAATATTTTCTTTCACTTTATGGTTTTGGTTTAAAACTCTGTTCTCTTTCACCCTATGCCTGCTTTTTTTTTTTTTTTTTAATGTGCTTCTGGATATCAATCTTCTGATGGCTTCAGGGTTTCATGTTTTGCTTAGGAAGGTCATCCTTATGCCAACGTTATAAACATCTCCTCCCACATTTTTCTATTAAATTTATAGTTTTTAAAGCATATTTGTTTGCTAAATCCAGCTGGCATTTACTCTTATGTACATTGGAGGGACGAGGGGTTTTCATGCTGTGCTTTCCGTCCTGCTCAACCTGCTGGTAGTCGGGGCACCTCAGGCTTCTGAGCAACAGAATCCAACCATGCTTCCTGTGCCCCTGGCTTCACCCTGTGTGAGCCTTTGGCCATGACCTCCACCAACAACCCACAGCTCCTTCCTGGCTTCAGGAAGGAGATCCCCGATCGGGGGCTGGCCCTGATCTCTGTCCTGTAAGTGCTCCTTCCTGGACCCTTTCTGTCCCTCTGCTGTCCACCCTGTGACAGCCCCAGATCACCCCTTCCTGCCTCCCCTTGTGCACACGGCCCACTCTCTGGCATGACTCAGAGTCCCAGAATCCCCTCTCCACACTCCTGTCTCTGCAGCTGCTGGGTCTCCACTCCACTGGGTAGGTCCCTGGGATGCCCCCAGGACTTCCTCCTCAGATACCGGCTCCTTCTGGCCCCTCAGCTCCAACACCAGTGCTCTGCCTTCTCCTCTACACCCATCACGTGGAGCTGTATGGTGGCCCTGATTTGACTCTCCTTCTGGCTGAGACCTTGATGCCAGTGACCTTCCAGCTCCTGCCTGGCACTGTGGGCTCCTGCTCCAGACCACAGAGCAGACCACATAGCTGCCCACGACCCGCCCAGCCTGACCCGCCCCCTCTCTGAGGCTTAGCGGCAGCTGTCCCTCTGCCTAGATCTTGCCCCTGCTGCTTCCTGTCTGGCTGACACCCACTATTTCACAGTTCAGTGCCCTGCCCTCTGTGGTGTCCCCCAAGCTGCCTGAGCACTTGGATCTTCCTTTCTGCTGCTTCTTAGTTGGGCAGAACCTCTGTGCCCCACACCTGGCTGAGGCTCTGGGGTTGATTTGTCTGGGAGACCTTGAGCTCCTAGAGCTGGAGCCCAAATCTCTTGTCTTCAGCCCCTGTGCCTGGCACATGCAGCAGCTGGGCCTTGTGGGGCGGCAGTTCCTGGAGGACAAGAAGGCAGGTGCTGTCCCTGCTGTAGGACACGTGAGACTGGGCGTGGTGAGTGGCGAGCTGCCAAGGCCTGCTGCTGTGGGAGGTCAGGCCGCTCAGCCCTGACTGTACAGCTGAAGCCCTGCCACGATGATGCTCCATGGCTGGAAGCCTGCCTTGCCTGCTTGTAGATTCTTTTTAAAAAAGCACATTTATTCTTCAAATTCCAAAGCCTTACACAGCCCTAAAAAAATGCTGGCTTCCAGAATTGCTCTGCCAAATACAGGGCCTCCCAGCATCCCTGGGAAGGACACGAAGCCAGGAGGCCACCCTGGGACTGGACTCCCTGTGTGGACACACACAGCACTGGGCATTTTCCTTGGGCCCCTGGCATGTGATCAATGCAGCGCCTTTATTCCCTCCCTTGGGAGGGTCTGATTTCCACACTCAGAGAGCACCTGAGGACTGGACGCTTGGCCGGAGTGCAGGCTCAGGTTCAGCTGCAGGCAGGGTCACCTTGGCCTTTGTCCTCTCAGTGCAGAGTGACTGAGGAGGGTCAGCGGCTCCTCAGCAGCCTCAGATGCTGGCCAGTGATGGGGTGCAGGCCCTGCCTCTGACCTTGGGGCCTTTTCTGCACATCTCTGTCAGTCTGTCTTGTCACAGATAGCCCCTTTCCCATGACTGACTAGATCTGGGATGGCAAAGTGCCCACATGTAAGTCACCACTACCCCTCCCCACCTGGGCAGACACCACTACCTCATCACAGCCACGGACTCCTTCTGACACTTGAGAACTTACATTTGAGATAAGTGCTCTGGGCCATCGAGGAGCTGGAGCAGTTTTGAGACATGCCCTAATGTAATTCGTTGTGGCTCAAGTGAAAACACTGACCCATGTCCACAGTGACAGTCACAGGCAGTCATCACCGGGGTGGGGGGGACCACTGCAGGAACTTCTAGTTTGACTCTTGTTTGAAGAATGAGGACACAGAAGCACAGAGAAGGTGACAGATGGGCGCTGTGTGTCCAGAGCAGCATTTTTAAGCATGTCCTGGGTCACTGGGGCCCTGGGGATGTGGAAACCCTGCATTATGGGGTTCCCTCTTAGGGATCACATACATGGTTGATGACAAAGCACACCAACAAGCACATCCCTGAACATCGTGGAGGGCAGAGCTGCCCCCACTGCAGCACTGGTGGCTGGCGTGTGAACGCTTCCTGTGCTCCCCAGCCCTGAGGGCAGGCCAGGCCACTTGCATTGTGCCTGTGTTCAACTGTAAGAAGTGAGGCTTGCTCACGTGCAGACAGCAGCAGGGCTGGCTATCCTTTCTCCGTGTCAGAGCTGCTCAGGGGATACTGGGTATCATCACTGGCTCTGCCACCGGGGTGCTGCTGGGTGTGTTTCTGCTGCCAGAACTTCACAGCCCCTAGGGCCGAGCTGAGGGGGACCAGCTTTCTGGTCTCTGGTCATCCACATGTGGTTCCTGTGATGAAGACAGGGCATCTTCCTGTGGGGAAAGTGGTCTCTATCTCAGGAAAACCGGAAGTAGAATGTCGGATCTATTATAGCTTTGGCAGGTGTTCACCGAAATTTAACGAAATCAGTTAAATTCATACCTGTGTTAATAATGCCTCTTTTGCCAGGAAAATTACCCCGACATGAGTCCTGCATATGCTGAGTCCTGTGTGAGTGTGCACATGCACACTGACGTGCCACTGCTACTCTGTGTCCTGAGGCCACGCACCCCTGCAAACTCCTGCACATGCCCTGTGCACTCCCTGCACACCCCTGCATGTCCCTGCACATCCACGCATGCCACTGCACACATCTGCCTGCCCCCGCATAGTACCTGTATACCCCTGCATGCTCTTGCACACCTCTGAAAGCCCTGCACACTTCCTGCACACACCTGACATGCCCTGCACCCCCCCCCACACACACACACACCCTGCATGCCCTGGTGTCCCTGCACACTCCACACACGCAGACCCACTGCCGGGTCACAGCTTGGTGCCCCTGGCAGATGGGGGACAAGCTCATAGGGAAAGTGGAGTGGAAGTTTCCGTCCTGTGATGTTGCTGTGTACTCACTACCCCACTTTTGTAAGTTTAGAGCAACAATCAGTCTTTGGTGTCACTTGATTTTCAAGAACTCAGACAGCTCCTGCTCCTCAGTGGTGATGGAGGTCATGTGGTGATTTCCATCTGGCAAGTGGCCTGATGTGGAGGGGTGTACCCAACAGCTTCACTCACTGCCTGGGGCCTCCTGGGGGTGGCCGAAAGGCTGCACCTGGGGAGGTCCCCCAGAGCCCATGCGTGTCCTTGGACTTTCTCATGGCTTCTGCCAGAGGGAAGCTTCCCGGGAGAAGGTGGAAGGTGCCAGGCTTCTACGGGAAACCTCAGGCGTACTGAAACGTCTCTTCTGCTGGGTTTTCTGAAAAGCACGTCCAGGAAGCCAGCCCGTGGGAACTGGTCTCCTTTGTAGCCCTCTTGGCGGAGTGTGCCAGGGTGTGAGGCAGTGGGGAGCTCAGCCCTCATGGCCAAAGAGGGCTCTGCTGAGCCAACACGCTGCTGTTCCCTGTGTGGCTGCTCTGAGCCACTCCCTGCCCCCTCTGTTGGCACTATGCCCCTCCAGGCTGGCCCTAGCAGTTCCTTCTTCCTCTGTCCAGCCCCTTATTCCTGCCTCTTCAGGCCATTCCTGCATGTCTGAAGGCCACAGGCTGCACCCTCCCTGCCAGCCCCTCTCCTGCCCCCTTCATGGACACTTTATTAGTCCCTCATTAGAAACTCTTTGCCACCTGTTTCCCAACAGGGACCTTACAAATACAGCGCATTCATAAAGAATTAAATGTATCAAATTTTTATAGTAAAAGACCATGACCAAAATGGCATGACCTGTTAGCAAGAAAACAAATGCTAACCAAATAACTTGTGAGACTTGCCTTCACTGGAATGTCTAAGAGGTTATCAGGGACCTTTTGGAATCGAAAACCGCTTAAAAGTGGCTGCTCTGTCCTACAAATACCAGGTCCTATCACATATCTGTGCTGCCTCCCAGGTGGTGTGAGGTATCCTGAAAGTACTTCTCTGGGTGCTCTGTGTGCTGGCACTCTTCACTGCCATCGAAGCTGGCATTTGGTGTGGCTACAAGCTGTGGCTTCTGCATTAGAAGCTCTGTGGAGGACTGTCCCTGTTCCTCTCAGAGGGCATGATCCATCTGTGAAGGAGGTTTGCTTGGGCAGTCCCCAGAAGACTGGAGGACACTGTTGGGGGTTAATAAATATCAGTTTCCCCCCTCTAGATCCCGTTGCTGCAGGTGGGTGGGGAGAGGGCATCCAGGTTTGCAGAGAGCTCTCACCCTCGAGAAGGAAAACAGAATGTTTTCCTTCTAAGCCCCATGTTGGGCATGGCTGGTGAGGGTGGTGAGGCTTCTGTGGCCTGTCCTGGGGAAGGCTGAGGGGACCGGTGTTGTCTCGCTCACGTTCAGAGGGCCTCACTGGTGCTTCTGATCTGATGTTCACAATGGGAAGGGGGGTGCTGCTCTTACCACCTCAAGTTCACTGTTGAGAGAGCAGGGCCTGGCTTTGTGCCTCTTGCCCAGAGCCATGTGGCTGGCCAGGAGGAGACAGGCTGGTTTGGAGGTCAAGGCTGATTGAGTCCCCTGCCAGGCTGAGCCTGGCCTCCTCTTGGTCTCCCCCAAGATGCCGATGGGCACTGAAGTATTGAGGAAGGCAGGTGGGGGAGAGCAGCCCGAGGAGGGCAGGTGGGGAGGGTCCTGGAATTTGAAGAGACCAAGAGAGATTCAAGATCAGGCAAGAATCGGGGAATGAGAGCTCTGCCTTGTAGCTCCCTTTGGCTCTCGCATAGGCAGACATATCTCCAGGTCTGTGCTGCTGCTGTGACCTCACACCAACAGGTCCCTCCTGCCTGCCCCCACTGCAGCTGGGCCACCCAAGGGAAGGGCTGATTTGGACTTGGGTAGTCTGTGCCCAGTCACTCCCAGAACTACTTGGTGTTGACACCTGGGCAATCTGTCCCTCTGATCCTGCAGTATAGGGGCAGGTGTGCCCCGAGTCCTGTGGGTCAAAGTATGAGGAGCATCACCTGTAAGGAAAGGAGGCCACAGAGCAGGAAGAGTGGCTGTCAGTGAGAACAGGTGCACAGCCTCTTCCCTCTAGAAGAAGCAATTTCCTTCTTGAAATGAGGAAGTTGACGGCATTGTCCGGTGGTGCCTGGAGTCGCCCCATAGCCCGTGGAGGCTCCTGTCTCCTGGCTCTGTGCCTGCTGAGGGTGGCTTCTCCTGCAGTGCTGGCCTGAGGCTGCCTGACCCAGGAGCCGGGGTGGGTGCTGGCTGGTTTTGCTGCCAGCATCCTCATCCTCTCTTCAGGCCACAGCACTGGAAGTCCTTTGCTCCCTGTCTTAGTGGTTGCTACTTCTCCCTATATGTGACAAACAGGGCACACTGTTCACCCAGGAGATCTCCCTCCCTTGGCACTGTGTCTGGAAGCCACTCTGCGTTTGGCACTGAGGAAATGCTACAGAGGTTGGCCTCACTTATCTCCCTCTAACACGGGCAAAGATGCTGAGCCCATGCGGGTCTGGCCCAGCTGGAAGGCACAGGGTCTGCCTGCCCAGACAGGGGTCCCAACTCTGGCCTGCCTCTGTGTGTGGCCACTTCCCCTCATGGCCCTGCCTGGGGGCTGTTGAGTCTCCCTGTGTTAAAGGATGGAGTCCCCATCATGCCCTGGGGCCTATGTGAGGTCCTCCTGGCTGAGTTCTGAGTCCTGTTGGCCTCTGTGCTATCACCCTCACATCTGTCTCCTTTCAAACTTTCTGGCCTCCTTAGCAGGGTGGGGTGTAGGGGGCAGCCTCTTTCCTTCCCTGCCCTCAGACCCTCCACGCTCAAGGAAAGCTGGGTGAGAGGGGAGCCCATGAGTGTGGGGTCAGCAGCGGGCAAGGAGAAGTCTCAAGAACAAGAAGTTGAAGGGGCCATGACTTGCTTGAAGGTCAGTGCAAACTCGCTCCACTTGTACAAGACACATTCAAGTCCCCAGCAGCTGGGACTACAGGTGCCCACCACAATGCCCTATCTATCTGACAGACTTTGTTTATTCCTTAATGGTATCATCCAAAAATGATGGACATTAATTAGGAAGCTCCCTGTATCAACAACGCCTTGTCCTCTCCAGAAGGACTTCTGTGGTGCCTTAAGCTCTCTTGGTATTGTTTTCTGAATGCTGTCTGTGGAGTTTAGTGATGATATTTGGAGTCAGAGCACTCAGTTAATTTCAATTTGTGATGAGAAACACATCCCAGAGGAAGCTCTTTTCTCTTTAGGCCAGAGTAGACATCCTCAGTCCAATCTCGGGTGGTGGGGAGAGCGCAGAGGCTGCAGCAGTAGAGCTCCTTTCTCAGGGCTGAGCCCTCCCGAGCCTTCATGGCTACAGAGAGAAGATCCGTGTTCCTGGTATCATCTGCAAGCATCTGTCACTGTGTGCGACCACCAAATGCTCTTCCCCTGGTGCGTGCCAGGGCACTCTGCACACAGCATTCCACAGACAGCGGGGACCAGGGCACACAGCTCAGGTGGACATGTGAGGGGCAGAAGTTTTTTGCAGCATGCCATGGAAGGCCAGTGTGCAGAGCCAGGCCACCTCCTGGGGAGACAGTGTGTAGCTCAGAGAGAAGTCATTCTTCCTTTCCAGCCGTTCTCTCCCTCTATACATGGCAGTCATGAGGAGGAGGGGGCTGGCCCCTCTGTCTGGACTGACCAGCAGGCAGACTCCAACCCTGCTCTAGAGGTCAGAACACCATGTCGTGGCTGCAGCAGACCCAGAGGGGCCTCTCCTGTCATAATCCCTGCTCCTTGCACTGAGCCTACCGTTTGTCATCAGGAAAGGGCTCACTTGAACAGCCAGGAAACATGGAGCTCTCTCTTGTGCTCGACAGAGAAGCACTCTTCCTCCCTGGCTCCAGGACCGCTCTTGAGCGCCTCTGGGCTCCTGCCAGCTGGGGTGGGGCCTGGCATCCAGGATTCGGGAGGGCAGCCCAGAAGGAGTGGCTCTTGCAGTCTGGACACCATGCCTGTCTGTACAGTGGCTTCCTCCCAGGGCAACCTGCTTTCAACTAACCCCAGAACAAGGAGGAAAACAGCCTCTCCTCCTTGCCTGCTACCTCCTCAGCTAATTGAGAATAAAAAGGGACGCAGTTACGACATTCAGCCCTGAGTGCCATAATTGCCTCCCGTGGGCTCCTGGGCTCTTCAGTGTGTTTAAGGGCAAATCTGCCTATGCTGTTTTGGCCAGAAGAGGAGTCCCAGGCAGCGGCCAGCAGCTCCAGGGAGGGAGGGAGGGAGGCCCCCAGCACTTTACGAACTGCATAACACAACCTGGGCCTCTATCCCCTTTGCTGAAGAGCCCCAGGAAAGCAGAGGCAGTGACCCTGGGTAGGGAGGCCATCTAGAAGCCACACTTGGGGACTTAGCAGTCCCAGCTGTGTAAACCAGCCTTGGAGCTGCTATCTGAACACAGTGTCACCTGCTGTTGCCAGCCTCAGTTTTCCCACTTGTGTGGGGTGTTTGGGGGATCAGCACACAGTGATGGGTACCCTCTGTTGGGTAGGCATCGGTGCTGTGTCCTGTCATTCTGGCATCATACTCTTTCAGATGGGAGAGCAGCTGGTTGGCATCAACCCTGCTGTCTTCATGGCTGCCCTGGCCCTCATGGGGGCCATAATGAAGGGAAGTGGTGGCCATGGCCCGAGTGGGGCAGTTGAGCATGGTGTCCTGCAGGCCACTCTGTTTTGCTCAGGCTAAAGTGCTGTGGTGTCAGCCTAGCTCACAGCAACCTCAAACTCAAACTCCGGGGTTCAAGTGATTCTCCTTTCTCAGCCTCCCCAGCAGCTGGGACTATAGGTGCCCACCACAATACCTGGCTATTTTTTTCTATTTTTAGTAGAGACGAGGTCTTGCTCTTAGTCAAGCTGGTCTCAAACTTCTGACCTCAAGAGATCCTCCAGCCTCCGCCTCCCAGAGTGCTAGGATTACAGGCGTGACCCACCATGCCCAGCCTCTTAAGTAGATTTTTAAAGGGCTCCACAAGGAGCTAACTCCCTCCCTTCCCACCAGAAGTGGGCTCTGACACCTGCATGTTCCTCTCACTGGTGACTCAGTTGCTGTAGCTTACCCTCATGGTACTTCAGTGAGACATCTGGGCACCTCAGGGAAGTCCTGGAGGTCCTCACTGCCACCTCTTTTTCCCTGAAGCTTCTGGCCCTCTGGCTCCTCAGAGTGGGGCTGAAAGGAAGAGCAGGGTTGGTGGGCTTTGTGCCCCAGGGCCCTGGGACTGATGTGGGTGGCTTCTGTGTGTGTCCCTCCTGTGTGGTACCTCACCTGGGGGTCTATGCATGGGCCTTGTGGGGCAAAGTGCTATTCTCATGTCCTGTGGCATATGGTCCTGGAGAGATGCCAATTACCAAAACAAGACTTTGGCTTAAGGCCCAACCTTGTATTAGGCAGGCCAGAGAGTTAATGCTTTCTGGGAGACCAGCTGTGTAACTTTAGGCAGAGCACTTAACTTCTGGGGACCTTACCTTCTCATTGGGATGATAATGTTACCTGTTTCCTGGCTGTGTTGGGAAATAAGATGTTTTGAGAGATAGTATGTATGTAAGCAACCAGGAAAGAAAATTTCTATCACTATTAGTTCCTTTCTTACTGTAGAAGGAAGGTGGATGAAAGCAGCTTTTAGGATTAGCAGCTGGGAGAACTGGAGAGGGGGTGGGGGTCGGGGCTGCCGCAGGCCTCTGACACAGGCTGGGAGCCAGCAGTAGGACAAAAGATCGTCCTGGTGCCCTCCTTTCACCCTCGGGGGCTTCGCTGGGTTGCAGGTACCCAGATAGAAGCCCTTCCTCCAGAGCACTCCCTCCAGGTGCCTAGTGGCCTTTGGCTGATTTTGGATTTCCAAACACAGGAAGGGGAGGGCTCTGAGTTGAGCCAAGTTGACCAGTGTGTGTGGCTAGCTGGGCAAGGGTGCCAATGGCTGGGCACAGTAATCCAGGGCAGGAGGCTCATAAGCCACCGCATATCGGACCAGCCCTCGCAGGAGGGGGCACAGCGCATGGAGATGGCACAGACATTAGGGGAGGAGTCAAGATTTTTGGCAAGAAGAAATGGAAAATGCACTGTCTTTGAATTTTGCTCTAGGACTCAGTTGAATTCTAGTGGTAACGAGTGTAATTCAACCAGCTGATTGGAATTTTAAAGACTCCTTGGGATTTGTTATCTCACCCCTGGGGAGGGGTAGTCCATGAGTCCTGGGGGAGGTGTCACAGTCCCTGACCGTGAGTCCATGGGCCTGTAGCATCTGACTGGCAGATTCCTGGGATTCCCTTGCAGATATCCTGGTTGGGTTGGGGCTGCTGCAGATAACCAAACAAAGAACTAGGCAAAGCAGGCTTCTCTACAAAATCCAATTTTTAGGAGTCCTGTTAGGAGTGTCTCAGCTGTCCAGACCCCTTCTCTGGTAGGGATCCAAGTCCTCCTCTCTGAGACGCCTCCCCTGCTGAAAAGGGCATGAAGGAGAGAAGCTTTGACCTTTCCCTCAAGCTTTTCCTTCTCTAAACATGCAGCCCCATTAACCCCGAAAGAGGGTGACTTCCTGCCTCCTCTGGTGTGCTCCATGTCACGCCTGGGGACCATGAAGGACAAGCCCACCTTGGCAGGCTCCCACTGCACTTTGAGCTCAGATGGAGAACACAGCCCTCCAGGACTCTGCTTGGGACAAGACGTTCTGCCCTGCAAGAGCTTAGCTCCCCTGTCACTTGGAGAACCTGCCAGGCCACTTTAGACACAGATGGCAGGAGCCAGCCAGGGCTCAGGGGAAGGGCTGGGCCAAGAACGGTGCCGCCCTGCGGCAGAGACGGGGAAGGCCCTGCAGCAGCATCTGTGCTGCAGAGTCCCTGGGGCCTCCTGGGAGCTCTGGGGCCTCCCACAGGGGCATCACAGAGCACATCATTCCACCACGCTCACATCCCCTAGCACTTAAGGGCTGAGCAAACCAGATTGCAAACAGGCCTGGGGAGCAGAATGTGCTTGTGGCTGAGGATTGCTGTGGGAGTGGGTTCGTGCGGATGAATTACTGGCCCTGAAAGTGCCACAGACTAATTCTTAGAGCAAAATCTTTCTACTTTAAAAAAATTACACATTCATCTCTAGTCTCCGTGAAAACCTCATGTTCCTGTTTTAATGGGTAAGTTTGCCAGCAGGTGAAAGTTGGGTCCCTTTGTGGCTCATGAGCTTGTTTCATGTTTGGAAGGAGAACCCCCGTTTATCCTACTATGTGGCTTTTCTGTCTATGCACTGAATAACAGGAAAGCGGTTGTAAAAGTTTAGGAATGTCAGTAAATTTGGTGTGTGAGTCCCGGCTCACAGATACTGACTTTAGTTGTCCACAGCCACAAGGGTTATCAGCCCCGTGGCTTCATCTCATGTTCCTAAGCAGCTGCTATCTTCGTTTGCGAGGACTGCAGATGGAGGATCCCAGGGGAGGGCAGCAAAAGTGGGTGTGTTTATTCCCTAGCTAGTGGGGGGACATTATTCTGTTTGCATCCTCATGTCCTGGAATTCCAGGGAGCTTCTGGAACGGAGAGACTCCACATTGAGCAACAAGGGCAGGAGATGAGGAAAAAAGGTACCCCATTTATTGAGTAAGGCTGTAGCCAGCAGAAGCAAGGGAGGCTTAGTGCAGGTCTCTGCAGTGCTCCTGAGCTGGCCTGAGGCCCACATTGCTGGCCGTGGGAGGCTGGTGTGTCACAAGCCATGTGAATCCCCAGCCCCCAGAGTGGGGCTGACATTTGCGTGTTACCCACAAGACCCCTGTGTGATTCAGGTCACTGAGGATGAAGCCTTAGGAATCCTGATGGGTGTGGATGGGCTAAGGGTTTCTATCCCTGCCTCTCCTCCCCCAGGGCTGGGCTGTACTACTGATGCCAGCACTTGCAGTGGGAATGGATCTCAGAGGGGCAGGACATTTGTAGAGGCTTTTTTATTTTTGTTTGAAACAATGACTGTGGTGACTACTGGCCTTCTGTGGGTAGGGCTGGGGATACTCGAAGATCCCCCAAATAAACATCCTGCATAAACAGATTATACTGTGGTTATCATTGTGCTATCACTGCTCATTTGGGTAACAGATCTGAGTTTGGAGGTCTGGTTTGGTCTCATTCCTATGTTCTGTCAATATCATGCATTTCTCCTATGGCTCTAAGAGATACTAAATTTCCCAGAAATGCAGCATATGTAGAGGGAGGATCTAACTTTGTTTTGCTTCAAGTTTTGTCAAGGATTTATAATTTCAGAAAACCACAGCACCAGTACTAGAATCGCCAGAGTAATGCCCACCCTCTGGCCTCATCGTCTGAAATTTTACCTTAATGCAAATATTTGAGGACTTGATTTGTCATTGAGGGTAGCTATGCTCGAGAATCTACTATTGAAACAAATGGCATTGTAAATTACTTTTCTTCCAGTTTACTTTTTATTATTACTATTAAGGCATTACATACATGTTCTATCTACCTGTCAAACTCTATCTCTCTCTCTCTAATATCATCTTTCTATGATATCCAAGAACTTTATGCAAGATGCTACAGGGCATGTTAAACTCATTTGCTATCCAAAGGGGCCATTTGACTCAGCATTCCCTCAAATATACACCTCGTTAGTGGAAACAGACCTGCAGCTCAGCCTCCCTCTGTAGAGCCTCGCCAGCTGGGCCTTTAGAGGGGTAGCCCTCCTTAGAAAGACCACCCCCCTTGCTGTCCTGCCTTGTAGGGGTACCAGCCAGATGCCTCAGGTAAGTGAGCTCTGGCTGGGTCCCTTCTGCCATGGGGGCCTGCATGGAAGGACTATAGTTGGGTCAGTGCACCTGCTCCCCTCAGAGCCTCACACCCAGCAGGTTCCCGGAGGTGGCTGAGTGTTTGCTTTCAGGACTCTCAGTGGTGCTGGGAAATGCATGTTGACACAGGCGATAAGACGCTTGGTCAGTGGTAAATAGAAAGGGAAGCTGGCCCCACCCAGTTGGCCACAGGCCATGGATCCCAAGATTGGGGTTGAGTCCTTGGGCTCTTCTCAGTGTTTGGGGAAGAAATGTAAAGGAGGTGCTGCCTGTGGTTCCCGGAACCTTCCATACAAAGTTGGTGTCAGCACTCCTCAGCAGCCTCTCTGAATATCACAAGGGGAAACTTGAATTCTCTTTTCCAGGTTCAAAACACTTAGCATTCACCTGCGGCACCTTCCCCTTCCCCACAGGAGGATGCCCTTTCACCTCACGGAGGTGCCTCCATGGCTGTCACCTTCCCCTGTGGTGGTGTCTTTGGTCTGGGGATCCCCCTATGAGAGACAGGGCTTTGATGTACCTTGAGGAGCCGGCTGATCTTAGGCAATCATTTAAACTCAGCAACTTCTGCAGTTTCCTCATGACAGGTGTGCAGTGAGCCAGGTTCTTTGTTGATTCTGAAATTAGCTTTGAGAACAATTCTAGGGGATCCAGAGCTATTTGAAACATAATCCTGGAAGTAAGGGAAGGGGCCTCTCTGACTACATGCCTCTGGTTGTGCAAATTCTGGTGGGTTTGGTGAACACTGAGGCAGACACCAGGGTATGGTCATACCATGTTCGCTTTCCGAATAATTCTGAGTTGAAAGACAAGCTGTAGCTGATTGCTACAGAGTCCAGAGGACAGTTGTCCTGGGAAAACTTCTGCTATGAGGGTGTGTGTATATGTGTGCTGTGTGCCTGCATGCATAAGTGCGTGTCTGTGTTGCACAGTGTGTGTGTGCATGTGCATTAGGAGGGTCATCAGAGGGGTAGGAAGAAGATGGACAAGCCTCCAGCAGCTCTTTGCAGCAGTGAGTTGGGTGGTGGGGATTCAGGGAACCCAGCTGTGGCACTGAGAGGCACTGGGAGGCCACTACCTTGTCTTTTAAGGAGACTCAGCTAAGCTGGGGACACATCTACTCCCACGTGAGAGGTGGGAACAGTGAGATTCCTCATGAGTGTCTGTAGCTCCCAGTTCCAGACAGTGGCAAACACATCCTGGCGATGGGGGCCGGGCAGTGGGGCTATGCTGAGCCCCAGCCTCCTTTGAGGACAACTCTGCACCCACTTTTTGTGCACATGGGCTATTGACACAGACTCGTGGTCTATACCCTACAACCCTGGAGTCAAATAGGGTTTGGACCTGGGAGTTGTTGGATAGTGCAGGGGCCCCACACTTCACACCCCCCTGGGAAGTGTGGGAGCGCCCAGCAAGCAAGTGGGTTAACATTTCGGAGTGAAACTAAGTCAGGTAAATAAAGTCATGTGCATTCAGGTCAAACTCTGCCTCCAGATGAGTTACAAAACACGTTTGGTTCTCAATGTTTATTGGGTTTCAAATGACTGGTTAGAAATTGCAGACGTGTAAAAGTAAACAAACCCAGTTGACCCAACTAGACTCAAAAGTCAGACCCTGGGCTTAGCCAAAACACGGACTGTGCATGTGCGTGTTCTAGGCCTTAGGACAGTGGTGAGGTCAAAAGTCACCCCTAGCAGAGACCCTCCTCAGGTCCTGCTTGCAGCAGATGGGCCCTCTGTCCTTGGGTGGAGCATGAGAGGGCCAGGGAGCTCTCCTGTCCCAGGCTGCCAGCCATCACCTGATGCCCAGGCTGCAAATGCTCAGTAGCTAAGGGCAGGGAAGATGGGAGGTGAATGTAACTGGGAAGGGTGGTGTTGAGAAAGCTCAGGTGAGGAGGGCAGGTGGTCACCAGGGGAAACGCTGGGCCCTCTCAGTCGGGGATGGAGAGCACAGAGCTGGTGAATCACCCCTCAGACAATCTGGAGTCCCCAGGAGGTAGGGTGGAGGCAGGATGGGGTACCAGCTAGGTGTTGATCAGAGGTGGCCCAGGTCTGGCACAGCGTCAAAGACTTGGAGGACTCCTCTGCTCAGGCTGGGCCAGTGCTCTGGGGTAACAGAGGTGACTCGTTCATTCTGTGTCATACTGTCCTTTGCCCCTGGTGGCCCCAGATTTTGTTTTCCTGGTCTCAGTGGAGTCTGGGGCTGGGGAAACCTGCCTGTGTTCAGTGATGGAGGTATCCTTGAGTGGGAAGGCAAGAAGGGGAACCTGCCCTTAGGAGCAGGGCCCAAGGAGGTGAGGAAGCTGCAGAGGGAGGACTGTGCTATGTCAGGTCACCAGGGACACTGGGCTTAGTTTGGAGCATCCACTATCTTGGCATCCTGGAGCGGCTGTAGGAGGGTGCATTATCCCATCCAAGATCCTGGGAGGAGACACGCAGATTGGGGCTGCTGGAGGCCTTGCTAAGTCTGAGTTTGAGTTTCCTATCTGCTCAAATGACTGGGTCCTAGAATTAGCTTCAAATTAATCTAAACAAAAATCACAAAATGAGAAGTTTTTGCTAAGGCTCAGATTTGTACACACCGTGTTTACAGCCTCACCCATTCTGAGGAGACAGAGGCACCCAGGGTTAGAAAGTCACCTTGGTGGCTCAGAGTTGCAGGAAAAGCTCTGGCTTTATAGCTCTTCATTCTGGCTGTAGAGAAATGTGGAGGGTGGACCACTGCAGGCAGGATCCACTGGCGGGGCAGACTCCAGAGACATGCCACTATCCCTTCTGGTTTTATTTCTCGTTGTGGATTAAAAGAATTCTAAAAAATATTTCAGAAAGATACTATACACACAAAATAGTTTCTATAACTTACATGTACATATGAAATGATGATAATAAATAAAGCACACACCGGTTAGCAGTTGGCACCTTACCCAGACCTTGGAATGGTCCTGTAGCATCATTCTTGGTATTCTCACTTTCACTGCACTTACCACTGTTAATCGTTACTTGTGTCATTTAAAATTTTACTGTGTATGAGTTGCCAAGCAGTAGATGGCTAAGTATTGCTTGTTTTTGGACTATTCCAAACAAAGTCACACTATATAGATTCTGTGACTTGCCTTTTTCTGCTCATGAGACATGCACATGTTTTGACACACACGTGTGGTCAGTCATTTCATAGTGCTCTCTTATAGAAATTATCCAGGCGGTTTCCAGGCTTTCGCTAGCAAACAACGCCCATCTGAATATTCCCCGAAAGGCACGGATCCCACAGTGTTGCTGTTGGGATTCAAATCCTGCCTCCTGGCTCCTGCCTGTGTGGCCCTCTGTACTATAGGGTCCCTATCTATTTTATTATATTTTATTATTTATTTATTTATTTAGCAGAGATAGGGCCTCACTCTTGCTCAGGCTGGTCTAGGACTCCTGAGCTCAATCTGGCCACCTTGGACTCCCAGGGTGCTAGGATTATAGGAGTGAGCCATTGCGCCTGGCCAGGGTCCTCAACCATACCATGTATCAGTGGGTGTAAGCAAATGAACTAAATTAGATGAAACACCTAAAATGTCTCTGGATGTGAAATGAGTTTTAAGGTTAGATATAGCGATAGTGCTGATGATGTGGTGGTGGTGATTGTGGTGGTGGTGATTGTGGTGGTGCTTATGGTGGTGGTGCTGATGGTGGTGGTGGTGGTATTGTTGGTGGTAGTGATGGTGGTGGTGGTAGTGATGATGATTGTGATGGTGGTGGGGTGGTGTTTGTGGTGCTGGTAGTGATGGTAGTGCTAATGGTGGTAGTATAGTGATTGTGGTGGTTTTGGTGATGAAGACGGTAGTGATGGTGGTGGTGGTGCCACATGGTGGTTGATGATGGTGGTGGTGCTGATGGTGCTGATGGTGGTGGTGGTGGTAGTGATAGTGGTGGGAGTGGTGGTAATGGTGGTGGTGGAGATGGTGATGGTGGTGTTCGTGGTGCTGGTAATGATGGTGGTGCTAATGGCGGTAGTGTAGTGATTGTGGTGGTGGTGGTGGTGATGAAGACGGTAGTGATGGTGGTGGTGGTGCCACATGGTGGTTGATGATGGTGGTGGTAGTGGTAATGATAATGGTGACATTGGTGACAACTCTTTGGGTGTGTGAAAATAGGATATCTACAGATGTATAAGGAAGTTAAAGTCGTTAGGGTAGACCCTAATCCTATCTGATTGGTTCTGGTGCTCTTAGCAAAAGGGAAAATTTGGAGACAGAAAGGTGTGCGGGGAGAATGCCATTTGAAGATGAAAGCAGAGATGTACAAGCTAAGGAAAACTGAAACTGGCAAGTAAACTAGAAGTTAACAGAGTCCTGGAATAGATTCCCTCTCATAGCCTCAGAAAGAATCAAGCCTGCTGATACTTTGGCCTCAGACTTTTGGCCTCCAGAATAAACTTCTGTTGCTTAAGCCTCCCAGCCTGTCATTCTTTGTTATAGCAGTCCTAGAAAACTAATTCAGAAAGAGAATTCCTCCAAAGGTTGTGAAGGTTACAATCAGGGGCAGGAAATTGACTTTAAAAAGTATTACTTTGCATGCTATTGAATTTTTCTTAAAAGAATTTGTGCTACTTTAACACTCAGTGTTAAGAGAGGGAAATCTAGAAGAAAACATTGCAGGTAGAGTTGATGATGGCTAGAATGGACAGAGGCCGTGAGGTTCTGTCTGCAGCACGCAGTGGCTCCTGAAGGTGCTGTAACACCGACATAGCACCAAGGGCTCTACTTCCTCTTACTTTACTGGAGGGACTGAGATGTGGCAGGGACAGAAGCAGGGTGCTTCCGGCAGTGTTATTTCATCAAGAAGCTGTCCCCAAAGCTATGGCTATACTGCTTCATGTACCCAGTAGCAACTCTACTGGACAAATGAGTTATAAAGATCTTTTTGAATAACACTATGGTCCTTTAACCTTAATTCAGAAGGACATAGCTAGATCTCGTGTGTCCTTTATGGCAGTGTCAGCACATGCTCAGCCACTGCACTTACTCTGTGTGGCTGCTTTTTAAGTAACAGGTTGAATTAAACTGGAACTCTCACAGAAATGTTTTCTTGAAATATTGTTTTTCCAGCACAGAGAAGGTAGAAGATGGTGAGGCAGCCATGGCTGAAGGGCTGCCTGCTCAGAGGCAGAAGGGCAAAATGCACCCTGGGGTAGAGTGTGGTGGTCAAGCTTAGTTGAGAGCACACCCCAAGCTATGCTCATTTGTGGCTGAAGGGGCTGCAGGAGCAGGAAAACTCAACTGTGCAAATAGACTTGCTGCAATTCTCAAAAGTGCAAGATTCTGCTGGGACCATCTGGCAGCAAGGAGCTAGAAAGACATAATGGAGATTTCAAAGCAGGCTGGGGAGATGGTCAGGGCACTCCAGCCTCCCTGCTGTGGCTCTTGCACCACCTACCAACTAAGGGTGTCTTTCCATACATGTCGGCTTGAAGTGTATCCTTCTGGGGAGGGTGGCCAAGGTCTGCCGAGTGCTGAGGCCCTGGCTCTGGGGGAATCAAAGGGAGTGCATGTACCTGGGCTGGTGTACAAGTCCCATTTGGGTTCACCTGAGTGTTCATCCTTTGGCATGCATGTCCCCCAGGTATACATCCCCCAGTGTACATGATCCACGTACACATCCCCCAGTCTGCATGTCCTCAGTGTGCACATTCCCCGTATACATATCTCCCAGTATGCACATCCTCCAGGCACACATCCCCCAGTATAAATGTTCCTAGTGTCACATCCCCCAGTGTACATATCCCCCAGTGTGCACATCTCCTAGTATACATATCCCCCAGTGTGCACATCTCCTAGTGTACATATCCCCCAGTGTGCACGTCCCCCAGGTACACATCCCTCAGCGTGCATGTAGCTGGGTGCACATCCCTCATTGTGCACGTTCTCTCAGTGTGTATGTTCCACCCAATGTGTACATTCCCAGTGTGCACTGAGACCCTCCCCACAGTGTACACATTCCCCAGGTGTACATCACCCAGTGTGTACATCTCTCCAGTGTGTACCCCATGAGAAAGTCCTCCTCCCAGTGTGCATGTGCTCCAGTGTTGGTACCTGTGGCCTGGGGTCAGCCTTCTCTAAGACACCCCCTGAGGGGTCAACGCACACAAATATAAGAAAACAATTCTGTGCAATGTGCTGAGGCAATGATGGAGGACAGAGGATGGGGCATGTGGCTCCCCCTCAGGCACATCCATTCCCCACGGTTAGAGTGCTCAGATTGGGAGGACTACTGGACAGGGCTCAGGGTGCCTTGGCTGAGTGGAGATGCCCTGGTCAGTGAGGGCTCCTGTGAGGATGCAGTGGGTGGCTTGACACCCCTGCATAGAGAACACAGTGCCCCTTACTCCTGGTCAGCTGCTGGTGAGTTCACTGGTGCAGGGCTTTGGGGTCAGGCAGCGAGGGAGGAGCTGCAGCTCCCCTCCCCCGCCCGGCAGGCGGCAGAGATCTGCCCAGCAACCAGGCCCCTCCATCTGCCGTCTGGGATAAAGAGCTGACCCTGCGGCTGCTGGCACAAGCCCACTTTCTGTCTTCCATTCACTGGGATTACCTTTCAGCTTCCCATTGTTCTTTGCTAATGGCCTTAAAACGCGCCTGCCTGTTACCTTCCCTAGCTCTCTGGCCCAGAGGAGAGCCTCCAACCTGAACCTCATCCTGCACCTCCAGCCAAGGGAGGGTGGTAGGATGCAGGCTGTGCACAGGGGTGGGAGCTGCCCACCACCTTCAGCTGCAGCCGTCAGCTGGGCCTCAAGTGTCACAGTATTTTATGGGATGCCTCCTCCTCCCTTGGTGACCTGGCCGGGTCGCCACATGGCCCTACTTCTGTGTTGTTTTAAGCCCTACCTCCATCGAGGGCATGGCTGTCCCCTTGTCTGGACAGATGGCCGAGGTGGGCTGGAGGTGGTTGGCCTCAGGCCTGGTGGCGTCTCACTCACTGTGATTACCCAGTTGTTACCCAGAGGGGCAGAGGGGACAGGGCAGCAGTGGCTGCCTTGACTTTTAACCTTTTCTGGAGTTAAGGGTCTGATTCCCAGGGACAGGATTCATCCAAATGGATTGGCCCTTTATACTTGCCCTTATTAGTGTCTACTCGGGCAGTGAGGAGAGCAAAAGGTCTCCAGTTATTTGTGCATCATCTAGCAAAAAGGTAATTCCCTTCTTCTGGGGGCATTTGAAAGCTTGCTGTGGTTGCAATTAATCAGCACTGGGGAGAAACCTTGGAAGAAAATGTTATCAAGGTGTCACCATTCATTTCCTTTTCGTTTATCTATAGAGATGGATTTAAAAAAAAAACAGAGGCACTCTTTATCTAAAAAGGAAATGTTGATGAACAGAAACTAGCATGACTTGGTTCTGACTTACAAAAATGTGGGTTGAGCCCATCTTTCCCAGAGCACATCAGGCTTTTTAGGGAGCTGCTGGACACCGTCAGGGAGCTGACTCCCCCACCACTGCCGAGTGTGACCTTCACAAGGTCCTGACTCGTGGCAGACAGTCTATGTACAGCAGCCCCTGCCTGGCCCCTGTGTGCACATGTGTGCGCTGCTCCTGGGAAGGGCCTGAGCACGCGTCTCAGACGGGCGGCTGGCTTTGTTGTCAGAGGCGCAGCCTTCTCCAGATTGGCTGGTCTTCAAAGCAATGACATGCCGTGTCAGATCTGCCATAGTTTAGGCACGTGGCAGGCGTCCAGCATGCAAATGAGTCGGACGCTTTGCTGTGGCCTGTAGCGCCAGAGCCAGCATCTCCACACCCCTGGGAGGCCCAGCAGGTGCCCGTGAGGCAGGTGTGCAGCTAGCCATATGCTCTGGTGAGCGTCGAGTTTCTGCTGGCATTTTTCAATGCCCTATGAGGTGATATAAAGTGGGTGGAAAGGGTTCTATGCCAACTTATGGTTGCACGAGCCACCTCTGGGTAAGGACAGTCTTGAAACTCTAGCATGGCAGGCAGGAGAGTGACAAATGTTAGGGTGGAGGGATGCCCGAGTGCAGGCTGACTCCAAAGAGTCACCAAACTAGGTAATTATTTAAAAAATCCTGTGCATTTCAGAGGCAAGGAATGTTTATAGTTAAGTTAGACACTTGCCTTCCAAACACACTGTCTTCTGCAGAGCCCCGAAGCAGGGCTAGAAGGCTGTGGGAGACGGGGGCCCTGCCTTTATTGCCCATGAGATCCACTGGGGAGGCTTACAAGCCACTGGGCTTGGGCTGTTCTCGGGAGCAGTTATACTTCTGGAAAGAGGTCCTGGGCATCTGCAGATCTTGTCTCACATGTGAAGCCCGCAGTGTGGAGCTGTGCTGTTCAATACAGTAGCCACTAGCTGCATGTGGCTACCTTAATTTAAATCCATTACAATTTTTAAAAGTTGGTTAAGTTGCACCAACTGCATTTCACATGTTCAGTGCTGTATTGAGCAGCACAGACAGAACCTTTCCATTGTCGCAGAAGTTTCCACGGGGCAGTGTGCTGTAGAGAGTCTGTCCAGTCCCTTGTTTTCTGGGGAGGTGACCCATCTTGCTCGGGGTACACCAGCAGCTCAGGGCAGTGGTTGGTCCTGTCTCCTGCATCACTTCTCAATGCCTCAGGCTACTGAGGCACAAGTGTGCCCAGAAAAGGACCCAGAAAATCTAGCTACTGCCTGTAGGTTCACTGAACAGGCAAAGATAAGGAGCCTTCCAATGTCTGCAGTGCTAGGCTGACTTTGGTTGGCTTTGGCAATGAGTATTTCTAGGGGCTCCTCTTGTCCTCTGATCATGCATGTTTAGGTCCTCAAAGCCTTAATGCTGCTAAATAGCTCCTCCCCTACGGACGCCAGTGTGGGGGGCTCTAGCAGCCCTATGTGGCCATGTGCCAGCTGGTAAGAAGGCTCTGTCTGCCTGTCTGGGTCTCACCCTGTAATTTATCAGATGATCATTTTTGTAGCAAAGGGATCACACCATGCGCCAAGGATCTTTGAAACTGAAAGTTTGGTTCTTAAATGAGCCCAAGTGCAAAGGGAATGTGGGGGCAGTGAACCCGTGGTGACCAAAACGATGTTGGGGGAGGGTGGCTTTTCTAGCAGGGCAGCATTTCACAGCACGTGCTGCCAACTGTTGCAAAAGGAAAAAAAAAAAACCTAAGAAAAAGAAAAAGAGAGGGAGATGTACATATCCCTGCAGGCCTACAAGCCCCTTTCTTCTCCATTGTTCTCTGGAGCAGGCAGCAGGCCCAGCCAACAGCTGTGCCTTGCGTGTATCACTAACAGCTGCTTTTTCCTGGGATGAAATTAAAAGATTAGGGGATATGGGCACGTGCTGGCCTCCGGAGCCCAAACAATGCTTGATTTAGGGTGAAACTTGTCTGGGGAGGCTGACAAAGGAGGAGGCTCCGAGTTGGCCAGGGGTCAAAGGGGGGGCGCTGGCTTTGACAGAGACAAAAGCAGGGAGGGGGCTGGAGGCAGGGGGGTGGCGGCCAAGAGAAAAGAGGCCTCGGCAGCAGCTGCTCCTGCCCCAGAAATTTGAGATGGGTCCTTTCACAAACACAAATGCTGGAGAAGAATAGGGGGCCACGCTTAGCTGAAATGGCTCGTTTGCAAATGAAAAGGAGATTGAGAGCCCCCTTACATTTTCCAAGTTTTCACCTAAGAGGATGGAAAATGATTAGTGCAGGCTAGAAGTGTGCAGCAGAGCAGATGGGCAAGCCACCCCAGTGCAGCGCTCCGTGTTTACATAACAATCATGCCCACTGCCAGGGTGCAGGAACCTGGCCCCCTTAAGTGACCAGCGGGGACACCCTCACCCCTGAATTTGATGGGTGGGGTGAAGTTCTAGCTGGGTCTCCACAGGAGGTCTTTGCTGCAGCCTGTGTGGATATTAATTTATGTGCTGGCCTAAATTAAATACCCTTCTTAGCCATGAAGCGACACGGTGGCTGCAGCAGGAGGCAGGCAGGCAGACAATGCTCCTGGTGCGGTTGTCACCCCTTGTCAGGATGTCAGACTTCCCTAGCTTGCTGTTTTCTCTAGGCCACTACTGAGCATGGACCACTTCATCATGTGTACAGAGGAGAATTGTAACCACGAGTGCCCAGGGTTGGAAGTCAGGCTCCTAAGTCAGGCTGCTGAGGGGCAGGGGCCAGAGGCAGCTCGGAAAGGAGGATGGAAAAGGCCACCCTCGCAGGAGAGGCAACCTGGCAACCGCAGGGGCTTACCACATGCCTGGCAAATTCCCAAGGCAGCTTCCTGGGTTGACACCAGTGCCCTGAGCTAAGTAAGGGTTTGCTTCTGGGACTATTTCTGACAAAAATGCATAACCCGAGTTAGCCCTGAGAAAACACCTGACAAACCCACTGGGCCTAGAAGACAGAGAAATTTAGGAGACATACTGAACCCAAAGGCAGGCCAGCTGAGAGCACATGCTTGGGGTCTCCTTTTACCTTAAAGGGCATCCATGAAGCAACGGGCAGAATCTGAATAAGTTCAACAGATTGGACAATTATATTATATCCATGTTAATTTATGGTTTGTACTATGGTTACACGAGCGAATATCCCTGATTTTCTAGGAAATATGCAGTAATTATTCAGGAGAAAATGGGCATCATATCTGCAACTGATTTCCATGAGGTTGAGAAAATAAATGACAGCTATCTCTGTATATGGCTTCAGTGAGAGAGAGAGAAAGAGAGAGCCTGGGGGTGCAGAAGTGAGAGAGAGAGAAAGTGAAGTGGTAAAATCTCAACATCTGGGAAATCTGTATGAAGGCCAGATGGTAATTTTTGGTATTATTTTGCAACCTTTTTTCTAAGTCTGAAATTAAGTCACAGTACAAGTGTTAAAAGGAAAATGGGGCATTGGAGGCATAGACCTTGGGTGGAGTCATCCTGGCCACCTCCCAGGAGCACACGGAAGTCTGCTAGTTCCAGAGCCGCACACGTCACCCAGCAACCCTGGGCCCACTACATCTGTGATGGGGATAATCCCTGCTACCTGGGCTTACGTTGCCACCATGGAGTGTGTGTGTAGGGAGCAGGGCTGTGTTTGGGCATGAGTGCTCTCCTGGGCCTGCCTGCAGGGTGGGCTGTGTTCCTGAAGGTGACTCGACAGAGAGGTCTGACTCTGCTCAGTGGCCGTGGGAGGCTGTTAGGTGTCAGGTAGTTAGTTAGGAACAGCTCTCTTGGGAAGGGACAGGGTGGGCTCCCGTCCCCACTTCACTGCCGTCCACTTTGATTCTGTCCCAAGTGATGGCTCATACCTGGGGAGGAGGGACCACCCTACTGATCTGCCAATGAGAACTTAGTGTGCCAACTGCAAAAGGTTGCAGAGGACCTTCTAGTCTAATAGCAGGTACGATAGAGTCTAGAACAGCCATAAGACTAATTATCATGTGGTTTACCCTCATCATGGGCTCTCCCAGAGGCTCATGGGAGGTCCACATATGCAATAAGACTCTGGTTCCAAGGCGACCTCTGAACCAAGAGGTAGGCCTGATCCAGGCGACCATAACCCCTGCTTCTTTGCCTACTTGCCTTGCAATGGAGGTCTGTTCCCTGTCTATGGAGAATATACCTTGCTCTCTCAGCTTATATTTGCTTGTACACTGTAAACTTACCTTTCTCTTCCTCAATAAGTTTTGTTTCATGCTCACCTTACTTTGGGGGGTCTGGACATTTTCCCACCAAGAGCATTCCAAGAACTGAGGACCCAGGCAGCTGCCTGAAACCCCAACATTTTAGGAGAAAGGCAGCTTTCTCAAAACCCAACAAAGTCACCAGGTAGGAGGAAGGGCTTTACTCACCCCAGGAAGCTGACCTGGCTATAGAGTGAGGGGCTTGGTTAACAAATGAGAGTGAGGAGACCCATGTCCCAAGGATGTTCCCTGGCATCCTCTAAGGTACTATATTTGACAATGAACTACTGTCTTTCCCTTCTGAGTCACTGTGGTATTATTGCATGAAGTTAACTGCCTCTCCCACCAAGGCCTAGCTGACACTTTTGCCCTTTGGATTCTGTAAGCTGCCTACACCTTTGTGTCACCTGGAGAGGGAAGCTAGGAAACGCCCAGGCTTCATTCATCACCAAATGGCCAAGTCAGAGTCCCTGAGGACTGAGAGAAGGTCAGAGCTGGGCATGATTGTACTGTCAACATTTTTGAGTGTCCATTCAGGGTTGCCTGGTAGTGTGCACTTAACTTAGATTTGATTTTAAGTTGAGGGTGCACTCAGACACCACACAAGCACCTTGCTGCCAGAGTGAGGCATGGGGGCATGGGGACACTGGCCTGTGGGAGACAATGTGGCCACCCCAATATTGAGAGTCCGGTATTATTTTAAGGTCTTTATTCCAACCTTTGTAGCAGAAATCCTGGTGTTTGTGTGGTGAGTGGCACAGGGTAAAGGCACATGCCTCAGACACCAGTGGCAGGAGGGTAGTTGTTTTCACAGAGTTAAAGATTCTATTGGTGCAAAGTCTAGAGTTTTCCCACAACTCCTGTGAACCCCACTCAGCAGGGCCCATGGCAGGGCAGGGGCAGAGCAAGAGCTGTGAGAACCCTTTAGAGCGTGTGCTCTCAATTTAGAGGAAGAAGCACATTGGTTTAGCAGTTGCATTTCAAATGCTTCCTTTTGGGACTTCTGGGGCATACATGTGCCATCTTTGGTTTTTGTTCAGAATACGTAGGGCTGCCTGAAAATCTTCCACTTGCCATATGTGTTTTTACACAATGTCAGATGTGGTAGGATTGTTTCCAAAACACAGGATGAAATGGGGAGACTGGAGCAGGCTGCCAGTCATGCTGCAATGACAAGTGCATGTGCCCAGCAGCCTAGGGACCCGGAGGGACACCCAGGGGTACCTGGAGGGGACATAAGGACACTGCCTTGGAGCAAATTATGGAGAAATGAACACATCTGAAGTCCCCTGTGTACGCTCTGCTTCTCTTCTGGGAACCGTCTGTTTCTGGCTCCAAAAACTCATGGAAATATGCTCCATCTGCAGAAAGGTGATAGAGGCATGGCTGTTGGGAAAAGTGACAGAGGACAAATGAGTCCCCTGACTGGCCTTGGGTCCACACAAGGAAATCGGCTTCTTGGATGCACTCCCAACTGCTCGCCATGCAGAAAAGTCTAGTTTTACATAACACACACATATATGTGTGTATATACACACATACGAAGAGGCAGGTGGCCCGGAGAAGCCTGCCTGCCTGCGGCATGTGTGGCAGCAGCCTGTGGCTTGGTGCAGGCGTTGGAGGAAGGCATTGTCCAGCAGGGCCTTCCAAGGTGAGTGGGGTTGAATGCCAAGTACAGAAAATGCAGGGCAAAGTACTTGAACTGTTTGTTACTGAACTGAAAAAACTATTATCAGCAAGGGGATAATTATCTTGTTTCTCTTTGATAGGGTCACTTTAGTTCTTCTCAAGACTTCAGATACTGGGCTTTCAAAGTCATCGAGAACATCGTGCTGACTTGGGTGTGTGTTTGTTGCCATCCCTGGCCTCTCTGAAATGACCTTCTCGCTGAAATACGGCCTGCACCACCAGGAGGGACTGCAAAGAAGGGGAGCTTGCCGTTTTTGACAACTTGGGTGAACCTGGAGGATATACTATTAAAGTGAAATGAGCAGGCACAGAGGGACAAATGACACGTGACCTCACTTACAGGCAGAGTGTAAAAAGTCACGCTCATGGGAGTGGAGAATAGGAAGGGGCTTCCAGGGGTGGGAGTGGGGAATAGGGAGACGCTTGTCAAAGGACAGAAAGTTTTGGTTAGACAGGAGGAATAAGTTCCCTATTGACTGCACATCGTGGTGACTGGAGTTAATAATGTACGGTATACTTGAAAATCGCTGAGGGAGCAGATTTTGTGTTCTCACCACAAAAGAATGCTGAGCATGTGAGGTGACGGCTGTGTTCAGTGGCTGCTTCGGCCGTCCCACAGCGCGTGTATGCATCTCAAAACATCATGTTGTCTACCATAAATGTATGTGATTGTTACCTGCCAATTTAAACAAATTAATTTAAAAAAATAAATGAGAAGAGCCAAGGTAGAATGCACCTTTCCCCAGCCAGCGCTTCACTGTGGCTCCACTGATGGATGGCTTTGGTGATAAGCTGCTTTGGGGAGGCAGGCAGCCTGGTCTCTGGGCGTTGGCAGCTGCCTGTCAGGCTGGGGCAGGCAGCAGGGGTCAGGGGCTTCTGTGGATCACAGGACACCAGGGGCTCAGGCACAAAGGCCCAGCTGCTGCAGACGACACAGGCCTGCTCTTTGTGAGGTGCAGGCTGCCAGCGTCCCCGGGAGGCAGGTGAGGCAGCCAGCGCAGGGAGCCCAGCCTGTGGGGCCGGCACCGAACACCTGCTTCCCATCCAGAGTGGCTTGCAGGATATGCAGAGCGACCTGCCCCATCAGTAACCGTGTCTTCCCAATAAAAGGGCTGCTCCTTAGGTGGGCTCCACCCACTTCATTGTTCATCTGAACCTGAATTTTCTCCCTGTCCCACATTATCTGTGCCTCCTGAAAGCTTGATTGTGCACTACTTCTGATTTTGTGCTAATAACCCTAGAGCGGGTCTGTATGCTCCATATTAAAATAAAAACCTGGACCTATAAGAGGTAGGTTCAGAAACATTGCGTTGTCCTACAAGGTCAGGGTGGGTGGTGCTGCCTCGGGGTCCTGAAGTTACTTCCACTCTCTGAGCATCAGTGTTCTCCTCTGGAGGATGAGGAGCAGGGAGAGTCTCACGACCATATTTGGGCACCTATTGGTGTCTTGAACCATGCATGACTCCCAGTGGTCATACCTGCTTGTCCCAGTGGAGTAAAAGAAAAAGACCTGAGAGAAATCAGTGCTGTTTAAAACAATCTTTGCCCAACACATCGTAACCTGATGTGGATGCACGCCTGTGTGGGCTCAGGCACAAAGGCCCAGCCCAGTGTCAGGCTAATAATGTCTGACCTGCTCTCTTTCTGTGTTCAGGAAACTGGAGAAAGAAAGAAACTGAAACTAAGTTAGAGAAATAGATACCCAGAAAGGTCTCTTTTAACTTAGCTGTCCCCTGTGAGTCTTGCTCTTTGTGGTTCAATTCACTTGTTTTCCTCCTAAATCCAGCCATCCAGGGGGTAGTAGAGAGTTGATTTGGCAAAATGTATTAGCAAATGTCATTCCAGAGAGGTGGTCCTCGGGGGCAGTGATGCCTTGGGGACGGTATTGTGCAAAGGTCAGCTCTAGTTTGGTATCATTCCTGGGTTCTACCTCCTGTTCTGGGGGATTCAGAGCTGGAAAGCTGGAGTCCTCACTATAGGTATCAGGTATCTGCGCAGACCTAGGCTGGGGCTGTGTGGACAGGCAGGCTCCTTCTGGCAGGGAGCGTGGTGCCATCTGGGGGCACAGAGTCTTGGAGGCTGAGGGAGAGGCCTCAGGGATGGCCAGAGGCCAAGGCAAAGGCATTGGCAACTCTCATAGAGCACACGCCCCGTGGCCCCTGGCTAGGCTCTTCAAGAGCGCCTGGGCTCACCTCTTTCATGTGGTGTCTCCTCTGAGGCCCCAGCAGCATGTGGAATTCATTCATTCATCTTTATCCCCCATAAGATATTTCCTCAAACCCCATGTAATATGCGAAGGTACTATTTCCAGCTAATTTAGCAAAAGAACTTAGCTCCTATAATTTTTCAAAAAAAATTTTTTTTTTTAATGAGGAAGCACATATTGTGCTCTTAGCCTCAGAGCCAGGGGCCAATTAAACTCTAGTGTCCCCATTGTTCCCAGGGAAGCAAGAGCTACACGTGCTCCTGGCAGGCATGGGCAGCAGCAGGGCCCGGCAGGCAGCTCCTGTCCTGGTGGTGCAGTGACTCTAGCCAGACTCTGGCATATGCCTGGCCCCAGGGGAGGGGCATCTGCACAGCACATGCCGGGTGGGAGGGTTGATCTCACGGAGAAGCGCACTCCCCCCCAGCAGGCCTCTGAATGGAGGCAGGCGTGCCATGCTGCAGAGGCACTCTTTGTCTTCAATTCCCGGACAGTGTGAGATGAAATCTGCTTGCAGTGCACCTGTATACACTCGAGTTAGAGCTGGGCCAGCAGACTGTGGCATACTATGGTGTGGCAGCTTTTATATGCACCCACATGCTCTTCAGCTCCCTTCCCACAGAGTGGTGAGGTCTGTCTCCTGCTCTGGAACTGGGGCCCAGTTGATATACAGTAGGGATATGCCGTGTCCAAAAGAAAAGACAGTGCCCTACTCCTTAGGTAAGATGTAGCCTCTACCTGTGTGCTCCTGGCAGGCGCTTACTGGAGCTCTGAGCTAACATGCACTGAGTCCTACCACCTGCAGCTGCCATGTTGTGGAGAAGCTCACAGTAGCTCACAGGGAGAGCGTGTAATAAAAAGATCTGAGACCACATGATGAGATGCCTGGCCGGCCCCCAGCAGCTCCAGCCACTGTGTGACCACACAGCAGAAGGTCCTAAGCCAGAGCCACCCAGCTGAGCCAGAGCTACCCAGCTGGAAGTGATCACAGAATGATTGTGGTCATTTTAACACACAAAGTTTTGGGGTGATTTGTTACATGGCAGGAAATAAATGAAATATCTAGTGTTCCCCATATTCCCCTTCCAGCTCCAGACTGGGCCACCCCACTCTTCTCTGGATGGCTCAAGAGTTGTTCTTCTGCCATTTCCAGCACTTGGCTCTTAATACGGTTTCTTCAGATTATGGGACACAAATGCCAAGCTCTGTGCTTGCTTATTTACAAGAGCCTCTTTGCTAATTTACTTTTAATTCCTCCCCTTATTTCAAAGAGCTGGCAGGTGCCTTGGCACACTCCCACAAGAAGTTAAAGTGAAATCAAGGACATTGGCAGATTTCAGTGGAAAGTGGGAAAGAGAAATGAATATATCGGGAACCGGAGATAAAGTGGATGCTGGCATGGGGCTAACATTTAACTCTCATTTCTCAGCAGCTAAGGCTTTTAAGAAAAGCTCCAGTTCTTAATTTACAAAAGAAGGCAGAGCAATCCTCCAGGAGAGACAAGTTATTTTCCTGACATTTTTATCCAGGAAAATTAAGTATTTGAACATAAGGCATAGGAAATAGCATAACATTTAATGTTTCCAATAACATTTGTTTTAAGAAGAAAAGTTTTTCACGTGGTAATTTTTAGTGTCATTGCATAGTAAAAGCTTCAGGCGAAATGTTTCATCTTCTGGGCACAGCATGTCTATTGGCTGCTGGACGGAGCCCAGGAGACCTGGGAGACAGACCCTGCCTGGGCGGGCAGGTCCCTTGTGGACCTCAGCAGCCCTCACTGTGCTTTTGGCAGGAACAGGGTGGTGTCCAGTGAATGCCAGGGGGAGATTTCTGGGCTGTTGATTGAAGCCAGAGCCACGTGGTTTTGAGCCCTCCAGACAAATGAAATGCTGACATTCTGTTCCACCAGTTCTGTCTGGAGTTTTGGCTTTGGCAGAGAGCCGGGGGTCGGGGCGGGGGGAACCCAAGGGCTGGTCAGTGCTTGCTTCTCCCTTAGAAGGTTTGCTGGGATGGAATGTGTGGATGGTGCTCAGTGGAATTCTCTGGAGCATGAGATCCTCAGTGGACACAGGTGGTTTTGTTAATCCAAGCCATAGGCTGGGCTCCTCCGAGGGGCCCAGAGACAGCTCTGGCTACTGTCCTGCTGTGAAGGCTGGCCAGACCTCCCTTTGCAGGCCCTGAGGGACAGCTTTGTATTCTTGTAGGTTGGGGCAGTAATGCATTCATGCCATCCCATGCATTTACATGCTGCACACATGCTGTTAAGCCTTGTCCCCTGCACCAAAAGTTAATCTTCTTGTCTGACCTAACTTCTGCAGATAGGACAGGACAGTGTCCAGGTATATCTCTTGTCATTTATGGGGCTGTCATGGAATTGAGCACATTTTGCCTTTGACTTCATTCTATTCCTCCACTCCAGCCTATACCCACAGAGAAGTTACTCAGTCTCCCCCTCCCCCCCAGGCATAAGACACCTTCAAGGGCTCTCTGTGTCCCTCCAGCAAGACTGTGCCCTGTTCCTTGGAGAAGCCGGGGGCAGGTGGGCATGGGGTCTAGGTGCTCCTCTGCCTCCCGCTTCTAGTGTCTCCTGAGGGGCTGTGCCCATCTGGGCAGGGAATTGAACCTGGACCAGGTGTGCCTGTGCACAGGAACACACAGCTCCTGTGTGGCTCTTTGGAGGTTCTCCATTGGCTTGGCTCTGCGTAAAGCCTGACAACTCAGACAAACTTTGGGCAGGGTAGGAAGAGCCCTAGGAAACAGGGAAGCAGAAATCCCTGTCTCTGAGGTGGGTCGATCCAGTGCTTGCTTTGTAGGGACTAGAAGAATGTGTAATTTTCATGCTGGTCACAAGAGCACTGTGTTTTTTTGTTAGATAATAATAATACTCTTTCCTCCTACCTTCTCACTCCACACTCTCTAGGTTATTCACACCTGGCCAGCTGCTGACTCAGCCTCTTGCAGGACACCAGGTAGACCCTCCAATATTACCTGGTCACTTCCACCTCTAGAGAGCTGGCCTGCTATTTCCACCTTTCCATCTTTTGCCACAAAGAAAGGAGGTGACTGTGGGTGAAGATGCAGTAACTCATGGTCTTCCTTCCTTGATGTTGACCGATTCATGTTTGGAATTCTGATTTGGGCCACTTCTGTAGGGTTTTGTGCCAAGGTCATGACTCTGCTGCCATTCATGCCAGAGAACTCCCTTTAGCACACTTTCTGCCTTCTTGGGGGCCCCAGGCTCCCCCCCACATCTTCAGGGGCAGTGATACTCTAATCTGGTCCTGAACTGTGTACCCTGGTACCTCCTGAGAGATTCTATTTAAGTCTTTTTCTTAAACCTCTCCTCCATGTCCTTGATGTTGCTGGAAACTGTTTTTCTTCTAGGTGGTTGTATTATGGGCAAGACACTCATTTCCTTGTGACTTATTGCTCCCTTGGTAAATGAGGCACAGCACGTGGGATGCCTGGAAGCCACTTGACAAAGATGATGATGAGGATGGACCCTGGACTGCATCCCTAAAGACCTTGGAGGAAGGGCCTACTGCCCAGCCATTGGCCTCTCACAGGGCGCCCAGAGCCATTGTGCCCATCCCAAGGGCCACATCCAGTGTTCCTGGGGGCAGGGTACAGGGCCAGCAGCTGTCTCAGGGGTACAAATCTCCAGGGACATTCTAGCTCTGGAGCTCCAATGGGCCAGCTGTAGCTAGCAGGGAGCCTGCCTCCCACTGTCCATCCCCCTCCCTGTGCTGTGGATCCCAGGACCCTCCTTTATCCAAGCCCGTGGGCTCACTTCCTGAGCAGATGGGCACAGATGTCAGGGCCAGGCAGCCTGTGTCCACTTCTAGCCTGGTGATGTGCAGAGGAGCCACTACCTCATCTCATGGCCTCTCTCTGTGTACTCTCTGGCATGATGAACAAGAGCCTGAAGACAGACAGCAGAAAATCATATTTCTGTCTCATTATGAAATGAGAATCTGGGTGTAGAGATCTCAGGCACCCCTCCCTCTGCAGGGCCCATGTTTCATGGGCACAGATGGAGCCAGGCTCTGTCCAGCATTTCCTTCCAGCTCTTGAGGGAGGCAGGAGGACTCCACCTGCCCAGCCATCATGTCTGTAATTTTTATTCCTGGTTTAGGACTTATGCACATGATTACAGTGAATGAGTGGTTAGGTGGGCCACAGTGTTATCCTGCTGAGACCTGCCTGGAGGGGAGTCAAAGCCACATGTGTCCTGGAGCACAGGCCTGGGAACCAGATGGGCTTTGAATCTCCATGTGACCTCCAGGCTCACTTGGTCCATTTTCTTCTGCTTATAACATAAGACCTGAAACTGGGCAACTTGTGAAGAAATGGAATTTATTTCTTATAGTTCTAAAGGCTGGGAAGTTCAAAGTTGAGGGGGGTGCATCTGCTGGTGAGGACTAGTCAGCAGGGCACCAGGTTCTGAGGTGCTCTTCTTATGAAGCTGCTGTGATAATACACTCACCCATTAACCCATTAACCCACCAGTGTCACCCTCTCTGTGGGTCTAGGCCTGAGTGGAGGATGAGACAAAGGCAAAGGCAGTCATTTCTTAAAGGCCCCACCTCTGAATACTGGCACAGTGGAGATTAAGTTTCAGCGAGAGTTTCAGAGGGGACAAACATTCAAACCACAGCAAGGGCACTCAGATTGCCGGAGCTCAAGGCCAAGGCCGCACACCTCCAGATGAAGCTCAGCTGGACAGTGTCCTCAAGGGTCCTTGACCACAATGCTTCGGAGAGAGATATCCAGGGGAAAAGGACCCAACAGAAGAGGAATCGTGATTCAGGGCCTGGAATGTTTTTGAACTATAATCAAGTCAAATGGCACAAGGAAAAAAACCCATATAATTTAAAATGGAGTAAAACAATAAGCTCCCCAAGAGATTGGAGTGGAAATACGAAACAAATTAAAAAGTGCCATGAAATCAAACCATGAAGAGCTATCTGCAAGGAGACAGTATCTGATCTTAGTGTCAAGAATACTGTCCCTGACCTGCAGGGTGTGAGACTTGCTCTGTATAGCAGGAAGCCCACTTCCAAGGCAGCTGCCCTGGGTGCAAAATTGAACAACATCTTGTAGTTATGATAATACAAACACTGTGTTTTTAATTGTTAGAAATAATTTACGAGCAGAGCACCTGCTGCTTGTTCGTCACTAAAGGGAAAATGGTCAAAGGTAGAAAGTAGCGAAGAAAGGGGCGTTTAAAGAAGGTAGGAAATTTGAGTGAGGAGGGGAGCGTTGCTATTCTCATAAAGTTAAATGTCAGGAATCACTTCGGAAAGCTGGTGGAAAAAGAAATAGATGTTTCAGAATATCCTTAAGATTCCAGAGCTAACCAATAAAATAACTACAATCACAAATATAAGCATTAGACATTGGAAAAAGAGGGTTGTATAAACTAGCAAAATTTTCATTTTTCAACTGGAAACTCAATTGGTGGTGTCTGCAGCCGACAGCTTGGGAAAGCAGATGAGGAAATCTAAGGCAATCACGGATAACTGGGCCCAGAAATAGCTATAAGGTTTTCCTCTGAGTGGGCAGGTGCAAGACCTTTGCATGCATTGTAAACTCATCTGATTTTTTGGTTACCAGGTGGTGTATGACTTGGATACCAGTAAAAATTAAAAAAAAAAGCCAAAATGTCATTCTAGAAAACTTAGAAAATACAGAAAAGTATAAAGGGAAAAGTAAAAATAATTCACAATTCTACTAACTAGAGATAACTACTTAGGATTCTTATTATTGGCGTGTTTTCTGTTTCATTATGGTCATTTTTCTTAAATAATTACTGTGTATATATTTTCGACATTTTCTCTTTTAAATGATAGATTATATTATAAGCAATTACTGATGACATTGAATTTCTATGGAAACAAGGTTTTAAATAACTGTATTATACTCCATCACCTTATGTACTAGAACTTGCATTTAGGTTATAAAGCATGAAATGTCTCATTTCCTTAAGTTCTAAGTTTGATAGTTGAATCTTTGACATTTCATTTTGACACTTCTTGTTTTACTTGTGTTGTGGAAGTAAATTTCCAGTCTTTCCAAAGCATATTTTGGCCTGTGATTATCTTTAAAAAATTTTTTAGAGCAATTCTTGGTGAAACCATGGATAACTCAAAAATCCGTGTATTTTTGAATATGAGTTCCATTGTGGAACTGAAGCAGTGTGGGTCAGCTCGAAGTTACCAAAGAAGTATTTGGGAAGGATGTGGCTGAGGAGCACACAGCAAGTAGATAGTTTGAGAAGTTCTATTCTGGTGATTTTAGTCTTGAAAATGAGCCATGTGGGTGACCTGAGATCAAGGTGGATAATGATGAGCAGAAAGGAGAAAGGGACTCCATTTCAACTTACATGTGAATTAGCAGCAAGGTTTGATGCTACTATTCCAACAATACTGGACCACTTGGAACAAATGGCAAGGTAAAGAAGCTGGATAGATAAATTCTGCGTGAGTTAAATAAGGATCAGGAGAGAAATCGTCTTCTAGCTTGGCTTTCTTTGCTGTCACAACGTAAAGGCCAACTACTTCTACACGGTATTGTTACCTGTGATGAAAAATGGACTCTTTTGGATAACCACAAGTGTTTTGCACAACGGTTGGATAAAGACAAAGTGCTAGAACACTTTGAAGATTTGATAGAATTCTGGTGTGAAGCCATCTAGACCAGGCCAGGTTTTTGTTAGGAGTTCTTTTTTAAAATAATTTCTTTGATCTCAGTGCTTGAAATTGGTCTATTCAAGAAATCTATTTCTTGATTAAGACTAGGTAGAGGGTGTGATTCCAGGTATTGATCCATTTCCTCCACATTGTCTAATTTCTGGGTTTCTTGTAGTATTCAGAGGTAATCTCTTATATCTCTGTGACATCTGTTGTCATTTCCCCTTTATCATTTCTGATTGAGGTTATTAGAGATTTTAATATTCTGTTTCTAGTTAATCTGGCCAAAGGTTTATCGATTTTATTTTTTTGAAGAACCAACTTTTTGTTTCATTGATTTTCTGAATGATTCTTTTGTCTTCAATTTCATTAGTCTCTGATTTAATTTTGGTTATTTCTTTCCTTCTGCTGGGTTTGGGATTAGATTGTTCTTGTTTTTCCATTTCCATAAGATGGTTCCTGAGCTTGTTGATGTGCTTTGCTCTCTTTCTGCTTTTTCATAAGTAAGCGTCTAATGTGATAAATTTCCCTCTTAAGACTGCGTTTGCTGTATCTCACAGGTTTTGGTAATTTGTAGCTTCATTGTTGTTATGTTTGAGGATTTGACAATTTCCTCTGTTATCTTTTCCTGAACCCAACTATCATTCAGCATGAGGTTATTTCCATACCTTTGTGTGGGGATGAACGTTTTTTTTTGCTGGAGTTGAGTTCTACCTTTGTTGCCTTAGGGTCTGAGAAGACACAGGGTGTAATTTCTATTCTTTTCAATTTGTTGAGATTTGATTTGTATCCTTGGGTATGATCTATTCTGGAGTATGTTCCATGGGCTGATGAGAAAAATGTATATTCTTTAGCTTTAGGATGATGTGTATATGTCTGTTAATCTCATTTGTTCTAGGATCACATGTAAGTGAATTTTGTATCTTTGTTTACTTTCTGTTTAGAGGATCTGTCCAGTTCTGTCAGAGGGGTATTAAAGTCTCCTGCAATTATGGTGTTATGGGATATCATATTGCTCAGACCAGTCAAGGTCTGTTTCATAAGTCTGGGAGCATTTAAGTTGGGTATATAAATATTTAAATTGAATTGTCCTCTTGTTGTATTGTTCCCTTGATCAGTATGAAGTGACCTATAAACTACAGTTTCGATTCGAAATCAGACATTTAATATTTTCTGACTCAATATTAATGTAATAATTTCCCTAACATTATATGTTTGGGTTGCTTTCAATCTAAGTTACTATGACAAATTCTGAGGTGAACTTTTTGTCTTTACATGAATCTTAGTATTCCTAATGATTTCCCTATGATACAGTCTTAGAGAGGGGATTACGGGGCCAACATGTATAAACACTTTTAAAGCTCTATGTTGTAAAGTTGCTTTCAGTAATATTCCACTTAATTTCTTTTTCTTTGAAGATCTATTAGTTTACTCTTAGTATAGGATGTACTGAGAATGAATCACATAACTTTCATGAGAAGGATATTTAGCTGGTAGAAATTCCATTAGTGTGTGGCTGGCACTGTCAGCATACTGTAAATATTGACCTCTGTAGCTAGGTATAAAACCACAGGATTTGTGAATTCAAACCACTAATGAGTCGGGAAACCAGCAACTCTAAGAACTGAATTTGGGGTTGATGTATTGCGCTGACTGCATGAAGGCCCATGAGTCAAAGCAAACCAAGATCAGCCATGAATTTTATCAGCTTGTCTAATTTTCCCCTTCCCTCCCCTCCTGCCATCCCTTCATCCCTACATCCTTCCATCCATCTGCCCATCCCACCAAGATTTTTAAAGGCTTCTTCAAAATACTACGGCAGCAGATTTCTTTCTGTGCCTCAAAAGGTCAGAAATTTTTCACAATTGAGTCCTATGAAACTGGAGATCTATAGGACATTTATATCTTAAATGTATCTCTAGTAACCCAGGGCACAGATGATGTTTGTGGGAGGCTAAGAAATATTCCCTCATTCAGAGAAAATTAGATATTTTTATCTACAATGAAGAAAGCAGAAAGTAGTAAAAGATAAAATTCAGATACTGAGAGTTTAAGAGGCTCACATAGGCCAACTCCATTTTGTTTTTTTCTTTTGTGGAAAATTCAAAAGCCTCTAGCAGCTTCTTATCACGGGGCAGGTCAGAATTTGACATGGTGCCAACACCTGAGGGAGAAGCCGACCTTCAGCTGTGGTTGCCTTTCATGTTTTTGTGGGTGTTGTGGCTTTGACCTTTCCCTTATATTGGCAACACCTTCCTGAAGCAGCCACTTTCTTCCTGTCCAGAGAAGGGGCCATCTGCACCTTGGTCCGATTATCTGGATTGTTAATTTCTCTTTGCTTTTGTGATTCTATCAAATAGAATATTATGAGAAGATGTCACTGAGGCCTGGCTTTACAGTTGTTTTATGAATCATCTTGGACTAGCCTCTGGAGTTGGCCAGGCTCATGAAATGTTTAGAAACACAGCACCTACTTCCATGGGGCATCCTGTAGTCTCATTGTGTGGTCCTCAGTCCCCGGCTTAGCCTGAACAGTACAAGGGGAGTTCTAGGGCAGAGCTCACATGAAAAGATATAAGGGCTTTCTGGGTAGAAGGCTTAATGAGGGCTAATGTATGGCAGTTGATATGGAGCATCTATTTTTAGTAAAGCTTGATGTTGGTGATAGATTGATTTCAGTAAAATTTGGTAATTGTGTTTGGGAAGTTGGGGTTCAGATGCAGAAGGTGGATGATGGCTTTGAAACAAGGAGTTATTAAGTAAATTCCTATGTTCTAGAGCCAATGATGTGACCTAGCCCTAAAGAGGGGGTTGTGGGAGACTGCAGATGGGGGGGTGGTCAGGGGTTGCTGTGGTGCCAGCTGTGCTCTGTGGGGTCTGAGGCCCACCTGGCCTGCAGCTGCCCCCTGCTGTAAGACAGTCCCCAGAGAGCCTGGGGCATCCACCAAAGGGCTTATCTTTCCCTCCGTGTCTGCTTTTTTAAGCTGCACGGTGATCAGTGCAACCAACCTAAAAAATCTGTAGACATGTCACACAAGGGACATAGTCAGCTGCTTAATCTTGCTAAGGCCCCACTCCTGGTCCTTTGGTTCAGTCGGGAGGGGAGCTGCTGGGAGGCGATATGCAAATTTATGTAAATGAGAGGCAATGTTCTGATCCCTTTTTTAATGTATTACATTGTGAGTCTTTTGATGTGGCTGAAGCTAATTTGAATTTATAACCAACCGCAACAGGGTGCTGAAAAACTAAGCTAATAAAAAATTAATTAATTAGAAAAGAATTCACCAGATTTCAGTTCATTTGGACCTTGAGTCCTATCAGGTTCCTATGCGATGGGCAAGCTCTGTCACTTTCATGGATTTCTCCTGGGACCATGGCAGCTGCAGCCCTGAGGCAAACTTGCTACTTCAGACACAGTCCAGGTCCAGGTCCTGTGAAAGAAGACCTGACAACATGACTACATTTCAAATTCTGAGGGTCCTGGTGTCCGACCCAGGACTCTACATGCCAGCTAGTCAGTCACCTGTCTGTTCTAGCCTGTCCCCTGGCCTCTCCGGGAGCATTCAGTGTGGAGAACTTGGGGGAAAGGAGCTCACCCCCATTTCCTGGGTGCTGACAAGAGCGGACAACATGCCACATCCCTCTAGATGCTGCTGCAAGGCAGGCCCATTTTAAAGGGGAAGACTGAGGCTCACTCAGAGAGAAGGTGGTAAGCTGGATCATACCAACTACCCATGGCAGAGAACTGGACTTCAGGCACCACTCAGAGCTTTCCCCCCAGAGCTGTGGTTCCTCACAACCACAGTGGCCTAGACGAGAGAGGTCATCTGGGGTGAGCTGGTGTGTTATTGGCAGCAGCCACCAGGCCATCAAGGCCAGCTTGCCATCTTGGCTCCCCCACTGGTTGGCTGTATTTGTGAACTTGGCTGGACCATGGGCTATCCAGATATTTGGTCAAACGTTATTCTGGGTGCTTTTCTGAGGTTAGTCTTGAAACTAGTGGACTTTAAGGAAGGCAAACTGCTCTCCACAATACGGGTGGGCCTCAATGGCTCATGGAAGACGTGATCAGAAGAAGAGACTGATGAGGAGGTGGGAACACGCTTTGAAAACCACTGATGTCAGTGACAGTCTAGAATAGGGCTCCTCAAACTTTTTAAACAGGGGGCCAGTTCACTGTCCCTCAGACTGTTGGAGGGCCAGACTGAGGGCCACGACTGCTAAGCAGGACATACAACGGCAAAAACACCCGGTGGGCCGGATAAATGTCCTAGGGGGGCTGCAATTTGAGGATGCTTGGTCTAGAATAACGTCTGACCTGCTCTAAGCATTCAACGCATAGAGGCTACTGTGTTTATTCATCCTTGCGGCCTGGGAAATGTTTCTGCCTTTGCAGGGCTGGTGGTTGTGTGGAGCTCACTTGGTGTGGAGGGGATGCAGCACCCAGGTGTTCCTAAATTCATTTGCAGGATTGGTAACTTCTGGTGCCCATGGTCTGCTCAGTCTGGTCATGGTCTCTCCCCACACATGGCTCTTACCAGAATTGAGCTCTTGTGTTTCCAGAGCACAGGACTGAGCTGCTGAGGCAGGGCCTCACACCATGCATGCTGATGGCTCAGATTCTAAAGATCAAGGTGACTAAAGTTTAACTGGACTTCGAAGACACAAAAATTTTACCCTGGGTACTTCTTGGGATTATTGAGTGTATTTTAAAGCTCTGGTCAAAAATCCTGGCAGGTTTAAGGGATTGAGCTTATCTGGACTGTGTGTATTATGGAGCAAGGGTAGGGGGTTTAGACCCCAGTCTGAATTCTCGGAATCTTTGAAGACTGAGAGCAAGGGTCAAAGGTCCCAAACTTTCAGAAAAATCCTTTCCAGATCACACATTTTAATTCACACCTATTGGGTGTGAGGCATACTGTCTGGGGGTGGGGGGTGGAGAATGTGGCTTAATTAAAAAAAAAACTAAGTATGTAAATAAAACACGTACTCCCTAATGTTCTGAAATAAAAAAAAATTGATGAATTCTCAAAAAAAAAAAAAAAGAAGAAAAGGTTGCATGTTTTATTTTAAGGTGCCTTTGTCAGGTTCCGTGGGGCATCAGGAGCTGTCTCCTATACACTGAGGCCAGGATATTGGCTGTGCCTACTGCTGTGCCCATCCTGTCTTGCTGGCCTGGGCCCCCAGGAGGTCTAATCTAGGGCATGTACAGAGAGGCACCACACACATGTGGGTGACCCACAGCAGCCTGTGACCACCTGCTCTCCACAGCTCAGAGGTGTGTCATTATTTTGCATTGTTAGTCACTGATACTTCCCCAGCAAACACAGGCTGGAATGTGGAGATGCGTGCGCCTTCTGGTCCCATCCAAGCCCATGGGTGACTCAGAAGATGGAGAGCCTGGGTGGCTCCTTCACAGAGAGGAGTGGGCAGGGAAAAGGTGTGGGTAGAGAGAGCCCACAGCAATCCAAGGCCCGAGGCAGCTCCCTTGAGTGGGGTGTTTTTAATTGAGCTCATTGTTGGAGAAAAGCTCCAGAGCATTCTGGAAGGAAAGCCTTCCTGCCCTTCTGTGAAGAGCCCTGGAGGACTCAGTGGACACAGACCAGGTGAGTGGCTACAGCCCAGCCTGGAGGCTCCTAGGGAAAGGTGAGGCTAGGGTGCCCTTGCCATGGTGGCAGGAACTTGGGAAGTGGGCAACCAGGATTAAACCCCTTAGCTGTCTTTCCAGGCAGGGGGGACCTGGGTGTGTATCTGGGTCATTTATCTTTAGGACTAAATAGGGATGAGCTTTAGCCTTTTGGACCTTGCAGGAATGAGGGTTCTGACTGCAGCATGGAGTGGGTCTGAGGTTATGCATTTCTTACCAACTCCCGGAGGTGGTGATGGTTTGCAGGAGCAGGACAGGAAGATTCTGGCTTTGATGGATGCTCCTCTTAATAGACACAAACATCAAGCTTTGAGCTATTGTTGTAAGTTGAAATGGGGAAGTTCTTCAGTGTTCTCTAACTCCCACTGGCACCAATTTTTATTGTGCCATGCTGTATGTTCAGTATAGGAGCCATACTGTATGTTCAGCTTCAGCAGGGCTTTGCATAAATGTCAGCAGGTTATTAATTTATGACTGATTGAATGAGTAAGGTCAAGGCTGTCTCCTGTGAGTGTGTGAATGGCGGTGGGGAGAGGGTGGCAGTGTTGTAGGAGGTCAAGGCTTAAATGTGGATCTGATGAGAGATTTCCACCTGGTTTCCAGTGACAGGCACTGCATTCTTGGGGCATCTTTTGCCTAACGATCTACCAGTTTGCATTCCTCTGGTCTGTCCCCCCAGGCTCTCCTAATCTGACACTGAATATGGCGCAGATGCATTCCGTGTCACCCCCCTGTAGAGACATCCTGCTCTACAGAAGCCCCCTTCCAACAAAAGCCACGGGTTAGAGTCTCAAATCCACACTCTCCCTCTCCTGTCCCAATGACAGTCCAGTCCCAGTAAGACGGACGCCCCTGGGCCACATGATTGGTGCTATGTCCACAGTCACGTCTGTAAGGTTTGGACACCCCTTCCCTCCCTTCTAGAGCTTTAGTGTGTGGTTGGTTCCACTCCACCTGCTTCAACTTCACCCCTTCACTTCCTCTCTCCCATATATTCACTGCTCAGGGTTCAGGATGTCTCATTACCTTTGCTTCTAGCAGTGTTCTACTCCAAAGCCTGCAGCTCCTTTCTCCACGGCCCTTCTGAGGGATAGCCAGTGGCTATTCTCCGTTCCCTGTGGACACACATCTGTTTTTTCCAGCTAGAGCTGAGGTGTCTTCCTGTTCCACCTTTCTCAAGTGTTTGCTCATTTGCCTTTTATTCTGCTTCCTTTATTAGCTGGAAGGGGCCTGGTGTGCCCACATCCCTCTCCAGAGAGTTCTGTCTGGCAATCTGCACACGCAGTCCCAGGACAGCTGCTGTTAGGTTCTGGGGCCCACCTCTGCCTTTCTGTCTCTCTCATAGAAACCAGATGCAGGGCTGGAGTGTATTCTCTGAAAATGACCCCTGGTTTCGGTCCCCGCAGCACAATTTTTTAATATGGCACAGTTATTCTGTAGCTTTGTACATTAAATGGACAAGAGAACTTTAAAAAAAATTAATTCATCAGCCTGTCTCTGGTTAGAAAATAAAGAGATTTGCCCCTTTTGTCAGAGAGTGACCTTTAGAAACCAGTGTTGCAGATGATATAAGGTAAACTAAGTGGCAAAATTTAGCATCTATAGTTCCCACCGAGGATACACGTTTGCCAACTTTAGGGACTCTCTCCAAGGCTGTGAGGCTTGTCATGCCTTTTGAAAGGAAAGACAGAGGCTGAGAATTCTTGAGTTTTATTAGAAACCCCCAAAGGTGGGAAGGTTCTGAGTATTTCTATCAATCTGATGGCTTTGAGCCCTGGGCTAATGGCCCTTAATATCTTTACCATTGATCTTTATATGGCCTGGATGGTTTAATACACTAGCTCTTAAATATGGGGCTTGAAAATGGAACACTTGCCACTTCTGAGAGTGTGATGGCCATTTGTCCAGTGTCTTGCTTTCTGAGTTACTGTTGGAGCCATGGCTGAAGTTAGAGAGGCATTTTCTGTGATGCTCGGAAGAGCAGGAAGTGGTGACAGGCTTGCGGTGAACATCAAGGGCAGAAAATGCAGAGCTGTTTGGAGATGTCCCTCCAGTCCCCGCCGCCCCCCCCACTAAGCTGTAATTTCCCCAGGCAAGGTTGAGGGAGCATTTCTTTGAAAAACCGTGTGAGACCGTCACTGTGCTCAAGCCCTGCAGAGGTTGGGAGAGTCCCCAGGGGATTATGAGGGGCCGTGCCATACTGGCAGTCCTGAAGGGAGGCTGGACCGTGCAGCAGTCCCCACAGTGTCCAGTGTGGGTGAGATAGGGTGCTCTGTCTGGGGGTAATCAGGCCTGGTTGCCAATGCCCTGTGCATTAGCCTGTTTGGTGCAGCCGGTCCCCAGGCATGGAGGCCAGGGAGGGCCACTCATGTTTTTGGCCCAGGTCTTCAAGGACTAACTTTGACCCAGATTGGCCCCATTGCCCACTAACTTCTAGTCCCTGATTTTACTGTTTGTTGCAGGAATGTTTCTGGTTGTGTGCTGACCTCGCTCTGAAAAACTGGGCTTTGGGTTCCAGTTAGCTTGTTACCTACTTGGTCCCAGCCTCATCCGATTCCAAACCCTCATTCCTGTTCTCCCCAGGCCAACCCAGCCCAACCTTCTTCATGGCCCCTTTTCGGGTGGTATCCAGTGATCTTTCTGAGAACGTGGGTGCTTTTTGGTACTTCCTAGATAGATAAAGTGGAGAGTTCAGGTTTGGGGACCTCCTTCTGGGGAACCGACTATGAGAAAGACCACAAAATTCCAGCTCAGCCTGCCAATGGCACCTACTGGGAGGCCAGGTGGAAGAGGAGCCACAGTCTATACCCCTTACTTTGTCAAATTTGAAGGCAGTGAGTATCCGTTGCTAAGGCTCCTCTCAATGCCGTGGGTGGCCTGTGTAGGTGAAGGGTCTTGAAGCCTAGTCATCACCAAGGCCAGGAAGGTCCGTGGTGTGGTGGGTGGTGTGGTTCTAGAACACTGTAGAAGCACTGATACCATGCTCTGGCTGTGATATTTATTTTAAAATAGGATCACCATATGTGATAGCACAAAAGAATGTTAAAGGAAATATGTAACAGAATAAACATTCACACATAATTCCATTATTTTAGCATAACTGCTATTGTCTTCTCAGCACAAGTGTATGTTTTTAAATAGTTGTAATGATAATCTTAGAGTGAGGAAGGCTTTTCCAAGACAGACACAAAACCTGGAAAACCGGGTAGCACCTGTGGCTCAAAGGAGTAGGGTGCCGGCCCCATATGCTGGAGGTGGTGGGTTCAAACCCAGCCCTGGCCAAAAACTGCAACAAAACAAAACAAAACAAAACAAACAAAAAAAACCCCTAGAAAACCTGAAAAAGATTAACACACACAAAAGTCAAATGCTGGGCAATACACAGCATAATCCAAATCAAAAAACAAATGAAAAATTGGGAAAATATTTACATGTATACAAGGAGTTCCTTTCCTTAATTTATAAAGAACTCCTCCAAACCAGGGGTGAGAGGGACAATGGCCCCAAAGAAGTAAAAGACATTAATAAGTAGTTGTCAGACAAGGAAATACAAATAGCTTTTAAGCTACATGGAATGAGGCTCCACTTTACTCAAAATAAGAGACTTCAAATTAGAACTCTGTTGATATTTTGAAAGAGCTGGGTTTTTTGTTGTTGTTTTCTGGGGAGAATTAAAAACTGATTCTAAACTGTAGAAAATCTGGAGGGCCCCCAAAGAGCCAAGGGGATCATGAAGAAGAATAAAATTGGAAGACTCACACTACTTATTGGAAGGACCACTCTGTTAGAAAGATAGATTACGATAGTGTGGTATCTGCACATAAGTGGGCAGACCCATGTAACACAAGAAATATAGAGTCTAGGAATAGATACACATGGCGGCTTGATTTATGCAAAAAAGATACTGTAATACAGAGGAAATTTTTTCCCTCCATAAACAAGAACTTTTTTTTTATCCATTAGAAAATAATTTTGACTCTAACCTCTTTTTATCCTAAGAATAAATTGCAGTTCTAAATGCAAAAGGCAAAAACAATATGGCTTAAAACATAGAATATTTTCATAACTTTGGAGTAGGCAAACGTTTCTTTGAAATAACAGGACACAAAAGGTGCCAAATGGGAAGTGTTAATAACCAGGACTTTATTAAGATTAATCATTTTTGTTCCTCAAAAGATAACATTATAAAAGTAAAAAGCCAATTTCAGAATGGGAGGTGGCATTTGTGATATATAGACATGACAAGGAACTTATATCCAAAATATGTAAATAACAAATCAATAAAATGAGACAAAAAACTCAGTAGAAAAATGGACACTGACCCAGAAAAGGAAACTCAAATTTCCCTGTCACTAGCCATCAGGGGCAAGCCACAAGTTGATCTAATCACACATGGCCACCAAATTGGCTAAAGGGAGAAAACAAAAGTAAAACTGACAAGGACCAGTGTTGGTGACAAGCATACTCCTGCCCACTGCAGGAGGCGCATGCTGGTGCAGCCCACCTGGGACAGTCCTGTTGACGGTGTCCACTAACACCAAGCACATGCCTGTGCTCTGACCCAAGGGAGGTGTTTGGGAGGAAGCAAGACTGTCACGGCAATGGGTTCACTTTGTCTGTGCTTCAGTACGTAGAATATACTTCAATAAAACAATCAACAGAAGAGTAATCTGAAAATTAAACTGAGTAAGTGGGTGGATGTCCAGCGTGGTACATTCATGCACATATCATGCAGCAGACTGTGGCTATGAGCTCTCAGGTTGGCCAGGCTCGTGGATGGATGGCCCACAGGAGCCCTCTCCACACTGCTTGGCCTTCTTTCAACACGGCAACTGGCCCACCAGGGAGGAGGAGCATCCCCAGGACCAGAATCAAGAGTTCCCAGGGACCTGCAAGGCCTCTAGTGACCTAGCCTTGGAAGAGCCACAATTTCCATGGGTTGAGCTAATTTTTTCTATTTTTAGTAGAGACAGGGTCTTGATGTTACTCAGACTGGTTTCAACTCCTTAGTTCAAGGGATCCTTTCTCCTCGGCCTTCCTGCTTATGTTATAGGCATGAGCCACCATGCCCAGCCCATTCATTTTTTTCATTCAATATATAGTAAATGACATTCCTAACATGTGCCAGAAACAGTGCCCAACTCTAGGGATTAAAAAGGCACATGAAAGAGCCCTGTCGCACTCCTAGTTCTGTCTGTGGGCGAGTGTCCACATGACCTTGGCAGTGATGTTGCTCATCCCTTGTTAAGCACAAGCTCTGGGCTGGGCGCTGTGCTGAGATCGGTCACACTGGCTTGTTGAGTTTTCACAACAACCTTGTCACTTGCTGTCAGCACTGGGCCTTGATAGAGGTGAACACTGATGTTTAGAGAGATTAGCAATATGTGCACAATTCCACAGCTCATGCACTTCACTATCCCAGAATGCTGCCACCCGGTACACACCTCCATCCGTGATCTGTCAATGTACTGGACCTGCCCAAGTCTGCAGTCTCTGCTGCTGTCCCCGGCTGTGCACTTCACCCCCACAAGGGCAGCAGGTAGGGGTCCCAGGTAGGTAGAATAGGAGCTTATCTCATTAGGCAAGAGTCACCAGAGAAGAGTGTAAAAAGGAAATCCGAACATGCTTGGTGCCAAGTTTGTATATTCTTGGCTAAAAAAGACTTCCTGTTTCTAAGAAATGAGGCCCCGGTAGACATAAAACATTTCTTACAAAACAACTTGCAGCTGAGCCAGGCCCAGTGACTTAATTGCCATGTGACTGATATTTCCTATAAAATGCTTCGGGCTGAAAGATCAGGGGTAAAAGTCTCAGATGGAGGCTTCTGGAAATGGGTTGTCCCCAGTGTAGATGGGGCTATTTCCCTAGGCTCCTTCCTGCAGAGATGGTGCTCCAGGCTGGGGTTCTGGTGGGCAGGGAGCGAGGCGGGCTTCCCCACGTGTTCTGGGGGCCTGTGTCCAGCTACTGGGGCTGAGGCTGGGGCTCTTCCTGGACTTGCGCCCTGGCTTTGCCCCCTTCCCTCCCATGACTCTCTCCCATTTGTGCTACCTGGGAGTGCACCCTTTAGAAATCACATGAATTCTTTTTTTTTTTTTTTTTTTGCAGGTCAATTTTTATTTTTATTTTTTTATTAAATCATAGCTGTGTACATTAATACAGTCATGGGGTACAGTGTGCTGTTTTTATAAACAATTTGAAAAATTGTCATCAAAGAATGGAAGAAAAAGTATCCAATGTACTCAGCCCTACTATGAAACTAACTTATAGCTTTCATACGAAAGCTATAACCCAATTATCACATGAATTCTTGCTTCAGCTCTGCTGCCAGGAAGAGCCTGGTTTCAGGAACAGAGTGGTGAGAAGGGGTCTGGGGTGGATGAGGAAGTGGAGCCGCCCTTTCTTGGAGCACCTGCCCTCTGCAGGACTCCAGGCAGGCTCCTACCGGGGGATTCCCTTCAGGTCCCACAGGTGAGCAGTTTTTGCCATGGTACAGAAGAGCAATGGAGGAAAGCCAAGCCAGGCAGTCAGCCCTGGCAGGCCAGGGAACTCAGCTCAGGGCTCTGTCACCCTAAAACCTTATAGCCATCCCCATGGCCTGGGGCAAGAGACTTCTTCCTGTGCCTTGAATCCTCATGTAAGCTGGGAGTGTCCTTTGTGAGGATTCAATGCAGAACGCATGGCGCACAGTGCTAGTGTATTTGGAGTAGTAGACGAAACGCATATGCACACACATTCATGCACACACACAAACACCCCCTGCATACGCACATGTATACCCCATGTACCACACATACACATGCATGTACACACCCTATGCATACTCACACCCTACACACACACCTCATATAAACACATCTGCACATATGTACACACACATACGTGCACACATACCTACCCATATGCGCACACATGCATACATCCTTACACATATATGCACACACATGCACACACTGATACTGGACAAGTGGCGCCCCAACTAGCTCAGCTGAGCGGGGCTGGAGGACCCGCTACCTCTGTCTTGGTGGTGTTGGCAGCAGCTAGCAGAGGAACCCGCAAGCTGGAGCGTAGGCAAGTAGGGTGAGCTTCCCTCTCCCAACAGAGGCTCCAAGAGCCAAAAGAACTGGACCCAAGCAGGGGAAGACACTGGCGCCGTGCTGTCTCCTCACATGGACTTCTGGCAATTCCTCCAGTACATCCTTGATTGGTCCGTTTTCAAAACCTACTCATGATTAGTCTATTTTCAAGACCCAAAAGCTCATTGGACAACTGCCCCTATATAAATCAGAGAGCCTGAGCATGGACCTCTGCAGATCTCAGGAGAAAGAGCAGAAGAGCAAGAGAGTTTGACTCTGTAACACTTGTATCCTGCTCTATGAGATTTGTCCCTTTGTAAGAGCTGTAAACACTTGCAAGGAGGTTTGCCCCTTTATAAGAGCTGTAACACACACATATATATAAACCTATTTTACTACTGGTCCTGCTCTGCAAGGAGGTTTGGCTTGTTGTGAGAGCTGTAACACTTATACCTGTTGAACAAAACCTATTCTGTAGTCTGTTGCTTCATTCTTCGAACCGCCAAGACCAAAACCCTGGAAATTCAGTATCAAAAATCCGGTATCAACACCACACACACACCTGTACAAATGGCACAGGCACACCGTATATATATACGTGCACATATGAATGTACCCATATCTATGTATATGTATACACACAGAGCCACTCAGAATACTTGTACAGACTCAATTAATGCTGGCTAGTGGTAATGTCGTTCTTTTAAGGAAGTTTACATGACAAAACAGTGTCACAGGCCCCTGGACTCCCTCTTCACTCCTCAGTGCTGTTGTAGGGGCATATGCAGAGCACAGTCCCCACTGTGCCCAGCTCTGTGCCCGTGCCTCATGGAATATGAGTGGGCCACCCTTGGCAGCACCCCAGGGTTCATCACAGCTTTCCCTCTGCCAGTCCTTGCCACATGGCCATCTGCTCTTTGCCTGGGTGCTTGGGCTTCATAGCACACTTACAAAAGTTACTCTGACCCCTCTGAAAGCAGAGGCTTTTACTCCTTCTAGGGCTACGTCAGAAGCTTCAGGCAGGGGCAAAACCTCTGGCCACTACTCTCTCTGCTGGATCCAGGTTGGTGCCCTAGTCTGCTGGCCTGGTCTGACCAAGGACCACAACTGACCTTTGAGGGGTACTTTCCTAATCTCAGAAACAGAGTTTGAGGCGAAGGCTTCAGTAATGACCCTGCAGGGAGTATGAACCCAGGGAAGCAGGATGAGGGCTGGAGACTGAGAGGACAGATGGCCATGTCCCACAGATGGCTTCACCATCACATGGCCACCTGCTGCTTATGGGACAGAGGAGTGAAGGAATTCTTTGCCAGGTACCCTCAGCCCATTAAGACTCCCTTATGCTTGCCCTGGAAGCTGGAGGCATAGGGTTCCATCTGGCTGAGGGACCAGTGTCCAGGCAGGGTGACCCTGCTCTGTCAGTGGACACACTCATGGGCTTCAAGATCCATAGTGATTGGGCAAGGTGTGGGCATGGGTCTGGGAGATCATGGTAAGGGACTCTTTATAGCAGCTGCAGGAGTCAGAAGCCATTGCTCTGGGCCCTTCCATACTCAAGCACCAGCATGCACAAGAACCACCTCAGAGCCAGCCTGGGATCCTTGACTATGGGGGTCTGGGCAGCCCTTGAACCTCATTTTCAGTGAGCATTTCCATGATGCTGCCTCCTGAAAGTCACAGAAGAGACTGTTCTTTCCTCATCCCCAGGTGATCCCAATTCAGGCTGCTATAATAAAAATACTGTCAACTGGGTGGCTTACACAGCAGATACTCATTTCTCACAGTTCTGGAGACTGGAAGTCCAAGATCAAGGCAGATGTAGAGTCTGGTGGGCAGTGGCTTCCTTGTTCATAGATGGCTATATGGTCTCTGTGTCCTTACATGGCAGAAAGGGTGAGAGAGCTTTCTGGGGCTGCTTTTATAAGGGCACTAATCTTATTTGTGAGGTTCCCACCTCATGACCTAATCATCCCCCAAAGGTTCCAAAATCAAACAATCATACTGGGATCAGGGTTTCGACATGTGAATCTGGGGAACAGCAAACATTCACCCTATTACACGCACATCCTCTCAGGCAGCCCCAGTTCTTCCCAGGATGTGGGGCTGAGGGCCTCAGGTCCTCAGTGGCTGTGGGTTAGAGGCTGTCCTTGGCTGTCCTTGGCTGTCCTTGCCACATGGACTTCTTTAACATGACTGCCTGCTTCACCAGGGTGAGTGAGCCAAGAGAGCAAGTTCAAGCATCTTGGAAGTCACAGTGTTTTACCACCCAATCTTGGAAGTGGCCTCCTATTCCCTTTGCTATACTTTGTTCATAAGAAGCAACTCACCAGTTTCAGCCTTCTCCCTTCCCGCCGGGAGAGGATTATTGGAACATGTACCCCAGAAGGGGGACACCACTGGGAGCTATTTTAGAAGCTGCCTACTGCCACCTGCCCCTGGCCCAACAATGACTCCTGTCCAACTCAAATCCTCATCATATTGTAACACCAGCTCTAAGTTGAAAATCTCATCATCGAAACTAAGTGCAGAAGCCCCCTGGATGGAGTTGCCTAAATACAGCTCTTCTCAATCTTAGACCCATGAACTAAAGAAACAAGTTGTGTTCCACTAAATCTCCCTGCATGCAATAGAGGGACAGGGATGGATAAACAGTATAATTTTCCTATTCAAAAATGGGGAAAATGGGAGGCACATACCCATAGCGATTCTAAAATTCAGTTAAGTGAGGATCAGAAGTTCCTTGATTAGGTCTACAGGCCTGAGAATACTTCTCTGTAGCTCTGAACTCCAACTTCTGGGCTCTTGTTTTTGTTCTGTTAGTATCCTTACTTTTTCCTGAAAGATAGAAGATGTATGCCTCTGAGCAGCTTTCCCAGCCTGCTTCCTGTCTGCAAAATTTTGAGGTCTAACTGCTACTTTTCATTTTGTACCATCTCTGTCCCTTTCAGTTCAAGATGGCAGTGTTTTTTGCTGATTTAGTTTTCTCAAACTTTCTATGGCTTTTCTGTGAATCTCACTGGAACTCACTCCATTAGTGAAAACCACAACCACACACCTCTTTGAGGTAAGTCCTTCTCTACCTTGGGCTTCCACTGAGAAAGGTGAGGGATGACACCCTTGAGTTTTTTAGAAACTCCATCGTTCAATTTCAGGAGACTGTGGAGTCCACAGTCTTCTGAAAGGGCCCTTTGTGTGTCTCAACAGTGCTCTGATATTTCGATCATTCTGCAATCTTAACAAAAGATTGTACAATCATATTATTGGCTTTATTCCTACACCGGTTTGGAATGTTGCTTAGAAACTCTTAGTTTTCACATCTTTTGCCATTTGGAAAGGCTGAGAATTTTCAATGTCATTAAGCCTAGGTTTCTTTTTGTTTAACTGTTCCTCCTTCAACTTATCTCTCTTCTCTTACGTTTTAGTATAAGCAGTAAGAAAAACCAGGCAGTACCATCCACATTTTGCCTGAAATTCTCTTTCTTGCATTTTCTAGAAGCTGGGCTTCTTGACTACACAGGTTCTTAGGGTCAAGAATCTTGCAAATATCTGCAGATAGCCATGTTGCTAAGCCTCCTGCCACTATGTGACAAGGATCCCTTTCTGGTAACATGTTCCTCACTCCCCTGTGAGCCCTGGCTGACAGCGTCCATAAAGCCTGGATATCTGACGACAGTCCGTCCAAGGCAATTTGGACTTCGCCATGCACCTGAAAGCCCATGTGGCTTTGTGCACTGTCCAGTTCTCCTGCCATGCTCACATTTTCAGGCATCTGTGGTGGCAGTGCGGCCCTAATACTGAGACCCATCTTGGGTATCTGGTTATCTATCACAGTCTAACATTCACCCCAAATGTGTGTGAATGTGTGTGAGAGTATGTGGGGCGTGTATGGGTGCATGTGTGTGGTAAGCATGTACGCGTGTGAGTTTGTGTGTATGTGTGCATGTGCACACAAGTTGGACCTAGTGATCTTAAAGCGATAACTCTTATTATCTCAGTTTCTACAGGTCAGCAATCTGGGTCAAGCTTAGCTGAATCCTCTCCTTCAGGGTCTGGCACACGTTACAATCAAGCTGTTGTCCAGCTTTGTCACCTCCAAGTGAGACTCGGGAAGGGTCTACTTCTAAGCTCACTCAGGGGGCTGCTGATAGGACTCAGTCTTCACAGCTGTTATGCTGAGGGCTTTAGTCCCTGACCTCGTGCTCTCCAACACGGTGGCTTGCTTCATTGAAACGGGCAGGCATGAGAGTAAGAGCAAGGCCAAGTTCAGTCTTTTACAGGGCAACGGTGGAAATGATGTCCTGCCATCTTTGTGGTATTCATTCACTGGACTAGATCTCTAGGTCCAGCTTGTGTGCACATATGCATAAATGCTCACACATACACGCAGAGTGTGCCAAAAAATGTGTGCACATTGTAAGAAAAGAGAAAACTGTATTAAGTTTGTAATATTCAAGTCACATTTGGGTTCTGCAGTTCTAAGGAATGGCCAAAGTGACCTGTATTCATCTGTTGCCATTGGAGTATATTAAGCATTACAATTTTAATACAGGTTTTCCCTTTCTTAAAATATATATACATATGTACACACTCTCTGTATACGTACTTGCACATGTATACACCCACACATTCTCTCACACATATGCACACACATCTATTTGTGCACACATACATGCACTTACACACATGCAAATATGTTGATACATGCATACACATGCACTCATACACACACACACATATACACTCAGACATACTCAGACATACCCATATATACATACACACATACACTCACACACATAAACACATGGGTATATGCATACTTGCACACAGTTACACATGTCCCAAACCCATTCGTGCACACACATACACTCATACAAACACTCACATATAAACATACCTATAGACATGTATGTACAAATACATACTAGTATTCTCATACATACCTGTTCACATACACAGATACATATTTATATACACATACATGCATTACACACCACGTACACACATATATGCGCATACACAGTCACACAAATCTATGTACATGCATGCACGTACACGGGGAAAGGTGTGAATTCCAGGAGGTAGGAATGTTTGGGAGCTACTTCAAAAGCTGCCCACCATAGGGACTGAGCCATGCAGAGGTCCCTTGTCCCTGTGGAGACCCCTCCTCTGCAGCTTATGGGAGCAGGAAGCCTATGCTTTTTTGGCCCATTGCTTTGGGGACTTGTGGCAGTAGCTGTGGAGGTTCCATGAGGCTTCACTTCCAAGACAGTGCACACTCATGGCCACTATGTGATGATGGCTGTAGCTGGGTACTTAGCTGGGGTGTGACCCAGGAATCCTGTCTCTGTGCCCCAGTGGGTTTCCTCACAGCATGGTATCTGGAGAGAGCCAGCTCAGTGCCTTGGCAGCAGACACAAGGCCACGTCTGCTGAGCCCTGCAGCAGGAGATAGGACAGAGGTCCTTTCAGGTTGGGGGCAGGACATGGGCTCCTCCTTTTGAAGGGTAACGAGTTCACAGTCAGAAGCACATCTGGGGTGGGGTGCACTGCAAAGAGCCTGTGGGGAATATCCTCTCCCTTTCCAGTTGATTGAATGGCTTAGCTGCACCAAATGATGAATAATTAATTCTTTATTTTCCTTCCCAAAGAGCACATATATAATCCAAGAGGGCTGGGGACCTGGACCCAGGAAGACCTCTAAAGACCAGTATCTGGCTCAGGGAAATGTCATAGGCAACTCTTTTGGGGATTCAGAAAAGCCAGAATAAGTGTGGCACATGGCTGGGCTCACCCCCCACTTCAGTGAAGGCAGCTGGCTCTCCCTCATGACCCACTTGCAGCCAAGGAGCTCAGGTCGGTGGCTGACAGGTGGAGAGGTGTCCTCAGGAGACACCAGGACATTGGGGAGTCACTGGGCAGAGCCTCCAGAGCCATCCCAATCTACCATTCCCCTCGACCCTGGGGGTGCCAGGGCTGTATCCCCACTGAAGGTGGGGGACCCAAGATGGCTCACAAGACTGAGGCTCCCGTGCTAAGCTTGTTGGCTGTTGGGTCTCTAGATGTATATGAGCATGGCCAGCCCACGCTCCTCAAATGGGGTTTACAAATTCTAACAGGGAGAAAGCTATGCTGGGTGGTCCCTGCTGGATGGAGAAGTGACCTTGGGCCTTATGAGACCAGCATAGTCAGATAGGCCTCGTGGGGGCTGACTTTGTCCTAGATTCCTTGTCTGTAAGTTCAGAACTGGATCTCGCTATCTGGCCCTCCACAAATCCTCGGGGGAACTAGGGCCATTGTCTGGTGTACAAATCATTAACAAAACACACTAGATTATAAAGAATGGCTCCTTGGTGCTTTGCCCTGGCTCCCTGTCGTTTCACGTCTCCCCAGGCTGCTGTCTGCCCGGCCCTTCTGGCTCCCGGCCCCTCTGCTCCTGCATGGAGCACTCCTGCTGTGACTCCTCTTTGGTCTCCCTCTCCGTTTTCTCCACAAAAAGGACAAAAGACTCTATCTGCCTTCAGGAAACTCCTTCTACTGGGCTAAGGAGAGTATTTTATAGTTTTGTTCTTTTCCCTAATTTGTGTTCTGTACTTAAAGAATACTCAACAATTTGCAGTGTTCCATTTTCCTCTTTTGTGTAATGACAATAATGTTCGTCAGTCTCTCTATCTACACTAAATGTCCCCTGATGGATGAACGCCATGATCAGAGGCTTGCTTGCCTCGGCCATGGGAGCCTCACATTGCCCTGCTGACCGCCGGGAAACCGAGACACACAAAGGCTAGCCTATAAATAGTAATGAGTAATTGATCATGAGTGGTGGTTTTAAGACACATCTGCAGACTCTTGAACACTCCTGCCATCCAGGGTCCCCCTCTCCCCCCTGAATTAGGGCTTGCTTTTGTGGTGTAACAACAGTATGTAACTTTCAAGGTTGATTAGAAACCTCAGGCTTCTGCCTGGTTCTCTCTCAGGACCCTTTTTCTGGCATCCCAGCTGCCATGCTGGGAGGAAGCCCAGTGGTCACAGGACGAGGCCACGGCAGTGAGGTGCCAGCTGAGTCATAGTCAACTGTGGATAGTGAGAGACCTTCAGATCCTCCTGCCTCCAGGCCACCCCTGCTGCTGCTGGGAGAGCAGAGACAAGCTATCCCTACTGGTCACTGCCCACATTGCAGATTCACGAATGTACTAAAAGTTACAGTTATTTTAAGACAACTACATTTGGGGGTGGTTTGTTACCTACCACTAGGGAGCCAGAGTGCCAGGGCTGGGAGGTAAACCCAGGTCTGTGCCTTCAGAGTCCCCATTAAGAAGAAAGGTGAAATGAGGGGGCTTGTGCTATGGAGGTCTGTGGGCTCATTGTCCTCTGGCCTGCACACGTGAAGCTGCAGCTCCAGTGTCCAGTGGCTCTGAGGGGCGCCTGGTGCTAAGCGCTGGCATTTCCTGTACTTGGTTCACTGCTGCTGAGCTGCTACTCCTTGGCAGTGTGAGGGCTGTCCGGCTCAGTTGGCTCAGCCCACGTCATTAGAGGAAAGGAGCTAATAAAGGGCACCGAGCCACACCCCGGGGCTGCCCAAGCCAATGCCCGGGCTCAGAAGCAGCAGCATTTTCCCGTCCTTACCTCCAGCCTCTTACAAGTACTTTCATCTTCCTGGAGGGCAGAAGGGAGACAGAGATGGGGGAGGGCGGGGGGGCTCGGTTGGAACTGAGGGAGTCCTCATTGCGGCTCTCCCTTTCCTTGGGCTGATGTGCCTAAGCCCCCACGGCTTGTTAGGGATAAAGCTGGGGTCCCTGATCCCTGGCAGTGTTCTTGAATCACTGTCACCTGAAAGGTCAGGGACAGACACTTTGTAATAGATGAGAGGTGTTTTGCGTTGCTGAATTCTACGCTGCCAGCACCTGGACGTGTCCAGGTGGGCTTCTTGGTGTGTGCAGGTTTATTTCTAGGAACCAAGGGACCTCAAGCACTATTGCAGGCACCTGTAATAAATACATGTCATACATTTGAAATTTTTATCATAGTAAAAAACATGTAACATAAAATGTACCATCTTAACCATTTCTAAGTACACAGTTCAGTAATGTTAGCTACGTTCATGCTGTTGTTAGACAGATCTCCAGAACGTTTTCATCTTGCAAATCTGATGCTCTATGCCCATTAAACAATTACTTTCCATTCTATTTTTTCTGGCCATGGCTTTCTGTTTTCTGTCTCTCCAAATGTGATTATTCTGGGTACCTTGTGTAAGTGAAATTACACAGTATTTTTCTTTTGTGACCAGCTTATTTCACTTAGTGTAATGTCCTTAAGGCTCATCCTTGTGGCAACGTGTGTCAGAATTTCCCTCCTTTTTAAGGGTGCATTATATCTGGCTGTATGTCTGTATCACACTTTGTCATTTTGTTTATTCAGCCTTCCATTGTTGGAGACTTGGCTTGCTTCCACCCCTTGGCCACTGTGAGTAATGCTGTTGTGAAGGTTGGTGTACAAACACAATGCATTTTTTTGTGTGTTCTGTGTGCCTAAGCCCCCATGGCTTGTTAGGGATAGAGCTGGGGTCCCTGATCCCTCATCAATGTTCTCGAGTCGCTGTCATCTGAAAGTTCAGGGACAGATACTTTGAAATAGCTGAGAGGTTGTTTTGTGTTGTTGAATTCTATACTGCCAGCACCTGGATGGCCCCTTTCCTCTGGACAGACCCAGAGCATCCTGGACTCCTAGCAGTTAGCCCTCTGCAGGAGCCTTTGGGTAGGATGGATGTACCCATGACCTCTGGCCCCTCTGGAAGGGCATGCTGGAACAGGCTGGGCATGCACTGGCTCCACTAGCTGTCAGATTTCCTCACATTTAAAGACCCAGGTGCCACCAGACACAGTCCATGAATTACTCCTAACTGGTTTCCTGACAGTCATAGTTGTGATCCCACCTGTTACAAAAAGGAGTCTCAGGTTTCCTTGGTCCAGGCCAGCCTAAAGGTTTCCAGTGGCAGTGTATGCAAATGTGACACAGACCCAGGCGTCTGTCAGGCTGTCCACTCAATCTGCAGTATCAGGCCCAGCTGATTTAGAAATCCTAAATGGAGCAACCCAAGACAACACTCCATCAAGCCAAGTTTATTGCCGACAGATATGCAACTGCTGACTTCTGGCCTGGCTGCACAGCTGTGCAAAAGTGTTTAGAAACCTGGCTATAGACACTAAGCAGGATGAAGAACTGGTTGTAAAATCTGACAGGCTGATAGGGTTTGCAAGACAGACGGGGTGGAGTGGGCTGGGCTGGGGAGGGTAAGGGATGGGGCCCAAAGGTTGTGATCTGGGTGACTTTCAGACCTACAGGGCTGTCTGGGCATTTAGAACCTTAGGATCTCACCATAGCCACCCAGGAGGGGAAATAAAGAAGTGGCTAATTGCAGTGTGGCTGCTGTGATAAACAAGGGAGATGATGGAGGGAGGGTCATTAATCCAAGGGTTTAGGAGGTGTTAGGATGCAAACACAGATTGGGAGGAGAGAAGAATTCGATTGCATCTTCCATAAAATATTTTTTGGCTCCTGAATCAATCTCAAATTGTGTTTGTAGTACACTTTAGAATACCGTATTTTTGGCAATGCTCCAGAGGGGATTTGTAGTCCCAGACAACACTAAACAGTTTGCACATGTGTCAGTGCTCTCTGGGTTGGAGGCCTTTTCTCTTGAGGTGGAGGCTGGGTGTGGCTCTGAGTTGGTCCACTCCAGCAGCGCTCATGCAAGCAAGCAGGGTGAGTGTCACTCTGCTCTCAGCCCGCTCTGACCCTAGACCTGCTGGACGGGTGCCTGATCTGCTACAAAGGGAGGGCTTTTCCTGGCTGTGTGGCTGAGAGTTGCTGTCTCGGGCTCTGGGGCTTTGCCTTGGCTTTGGCTCGGCTTTGACTCAGGCTTTCTGCCTGGTGCCTTTGAGTTGGGCACCCTAAGCCGTGGTGGGCACTGGCACCCTGGCCCCATCCCGATGGTTCTCTTTGTGTCCCTGATTTCCTCTTTTACCAGTGCTTGGACTCAGACTGATTTAAGCAAGAGAAGAAAGCCCAGAGGAGCTGCAGTCCTGGCTCAGTTTTCCCCCACAGGGTTGGATTTTGTGCAAGATTCTAAATGACTTTTGTATAGGGGAGGAAGTCGAAGCTAAATGTAGCGTGTTTTGACGTGAACAGGAAGGGCAGAACGATCCATCAGAGCTGATTGTATAGAGTCAGGTGGCTCTGGGAGGAAAATTTATAACCTAAAATCATTTAATAGGAAATATATAAGACTGAAAAAAATTGAACCAAGAACTTAATTCATGAACTAGAAAAAAGATCAAAGTAAGCCTAAGGAAAAAGAAGCAAGAAAAACAAATATAGTTGTTTTTGAAATATTAAATACGTAAAAAGCCAACTTAGTGGATAAGGTTCATGAAATCACAGTCTGGTTCTTTGAAAATAACCCTCCCCACCCCCAGAACTTACACAAACCACACAGATGTCTTGCAAACCTGATCAAGTAAGGAAGAGAGAGGATACAGACTTAGTGATGGAAAGAGCCTAATAATAAGTGGTTAACATGTCACTTTTATATCAATAAATTAGGAATCCTGATAGAACTTATTTTCCCATAAAGCACAAGGAATTGGAACAATACAAGAGAAATGAGAATGTCAAAGTTCTTGCTCTATAAAAATACATAGTTTCATGGACTTACGCAAACCTTCAAGAGAGGGTAAATTCTGAAATTACCTAAAATATTTTTCAGGGGACTAAAATAAAAAGAAAGTTCTGCATGGAATTCTACAAAGGGAGGCACACACTTGATAGTAAAACTGAATAGAACAAAAGGGAAAACTCTGTATTTTCTTTTTGGCCAGGGCTGGGCTTGAACCCGCCACCTCCCGCATATGGGGCCCGGCGCCCTACTCCTTTGAGCCACAGGCGCTGCCCAAAACTATGTATTTTGGAATGTTACTCAGGGATATGACCATGCAACCAGCCTGTTACTCAGGGACATGACCATGTAACCAGCCGGCTATACTCAGCAAGAGTCAGAGATTTACTCTCTGCAGAAATGGAGTGACAAGGCTCTGAACTTGGAAACCCAGACCCAGCCACCCAGGCAGGGTGAGAGAGGAGAGTCAGCCCGGCACAGAGAGAGACTTCCACTGGTCTGCCTGTCTCCAAACTCTGGGCCAGGCTTATGTAGCTACCCCCTTGAAAGACACTGGAGAATTCTCTGGAGAATGTCATTTAAGAGAAAAAAATACTCCAAAGACATTGACATGTAAAGCCTTCAGTGGAATGCCAGGGTTACCTAGAATTCCACCTATTTAGAAACAAACCACCCCCCACAGGTTTCTTATCCATATGTAAACTTGAGATATAAATATTTGCTAAGGGACATAAAATAGACATATAGTATTATATTTAATTATAACATTTTGAAAGCATTTATATTATTGTCAGGAAAAAATACTGCTATATCTACTGGAAATATAGATATTCAGCATCGCTCTTAAGACCCCAAAAAGAACAGGCCAAAAAAAAAAAAGACATAAATTTTTAAAAGATATAGATACAATTTTATTTACTTATTTGCATGTAGAAAATACAGGAGAGTCAACTAAATTCATTTGAATTCATACAAATATAATTATGTAGCAGGATCCAAAATAAATTTATAAAATGCAAGCAATCATTTTTCTAAATACAAGCAACAGGGAAATGTAGTTTTTAAAAAAACAAGTCCTACTAACATCACTACCAATTACAATATCTTGGAATAATTCTAAAAAGACACATGTGACCCCCATTATTGTGAATGGAACTGCACCCCTTCTCCAATTCAGATTTAGAGCACTAACCCTCAGGACCTCAGTCTGTGACCTCCTGTAGAACAGGAGTCCTTCAGCTGTGATTTATTAAATAACGAATTAAATTAGGATAAGGTCATACTGGATAAGACCAGGCCCTTAACCCAACATGACTGGTAACTTTATAAAATGTGGAAATTTGGAGCTCCCACCCTCACAGAGAGAACCCCAGGTGTTGATGGAGGCAGAGATGGGGTGATGCTTCTGTCAGCCAAGGAGTACCACAGATGGCTGCAGAGCACCAGAAGCCAGAAGAGCTGCCCAGGCTGATTGCTCCTCACGGCTTCAGAAGGAAGCAACCCTGCTGACATCCCCACCTTAAACTTAGGGCTTCCAGAACTGTGAGATGATGAATTTCTGCCCTGTCAGCTGTCCAGTTTGTGGTACTTTGCCTTTGCAAAACTAACACATCTATCGAACGCTTAGAGCTTCTACAGAAAGATGTAAAGGAAGACTTGACCCAAGCGGGAAATGCACTATCTTCTTGGGTGGAAAGGCTAAAGCTGTTGATACAGCACTCGTCCCCAAGTCAATCTATACAAGTTACTGCAGTAATAGTGTGTTTGGGAAGAGGTTACTTTCACAAACTGTACCAGGGAATTTACCAAGAGTCAACACAATTGAAACTTTACCCACCTTATGTGCCTCCTAATTCTGCTTGGAGCTTTCCAGGGGGAATTCTTTCCAATTAGTAAGAATTGCATCTGATGGTAAACACTGACATTTTAGAAATTTTATTGCAGCCTGGTCTATAATGTGAAATAATTATGGAAAAAAACCATAAATAGGTATCAATAAGAAGTTGGTAAGTAAATTATGGTCTGTGCAAAGTCCAGGATTGTATTTACTGGTTAGTGTCCTGTGGTGTCTGTACATGTGAGGGCATGGGCAGACTTGAGGGTAAGCCTTCCAGGGATGACGTTAGGTTTGCTGGAACACAAATGCTGCCACAACTTCATAGCATCAACTTGAACCCCTAAATGCTGAACTGATGGAAGGGAGGTCCTGTATCCCTCTCAAGATGTTTCTCCGTTCCCCCAGTCCTGTAATAACCCCAGGGATCACATAATCTAAACAAAAACTTTGCTGCCCCCCACTTCCTGCCTGTCATAGGTAGGCCTACTTCTGCATACACCCCTGCAGCTGCCTACAAGCTGGGTGTGAGGGACCATGTGTGTTTACATCTGCCTTGCCCAGTTTCCAGCTGTGGACGTTCCAGGAAGGGCAGCTTCTAGGGGACTCCACTCTCGATTTAGTTAGCTCATCTGCAGGCCGGGGGGGCTAGCCCAGGCTATTCCATTCTCGGGGCTTCCACGTTCCCAACACCCCAAGCTGTGGGCCTGAGTGGATCCCCCCTGCATCAACCTAAAGCCAGGGTGTGTGGCCTTGGCCTTCTCTGCTCTAGAGACTGGGCTCTTATTCCTGTCTGTGAGACGTGAGACTTCATTGCTCCATGGACCGAATCCTTCAGAACAGGAAGGCTTGTTCCAATACAGGCTAGCCCTGTCACTGGTGATTTCTTTCTTTTGGAGGTGTTAAGCACAAAAAGCTGGAATTAATGTGTTGCTATATATTTTATGTCTTATACCTCTACCTAGGAGTCATCTTTGCTCGAAATCTCCAAATACCTTTCTCTTGCTAAAAGCAAGAAAAAGGAAAGGCAAAATACAAATTGAATATTCAGTCTGTCACCTTATCATAGATTTAATAAGAAAATCATAAAGATACTCTCCCTAACCCATGCATTTCAAATAAGCTGAAAATGTCCAAAAGGTTCATAGCAGGCAGCAAACAGGAGTGAGCATGGGGGATGGGAGTGGTAGTAGGGGAGAGTTCCTTTTTTGCTTTGTAAATTTAACATTAGATTTTTTCTTTTCTTTTTGAGACAGGGGTTTGCCGTTGCCCAGGCTGTAGTACAGTGGTGCTATCATAGTTCTCTGCAACCTTGAACTCCTGGGCTCAAGCCATCCTCCTGCCTCAGCCTTCTGAGTAGTTGGGTCTACAAGGGCTTTTTTTTTTTTTTTTTTTGTAGAGACAGGGATCTCACGATTTTGTCCAGGCAGGTCTTATACTCCTGGCCTCAACCTATCCTCCCTCTTTGGCCTCCCAAAGTGCTTAGATTACACTAGTGAGCCACCAGGCCCAGCCTAATGTTTGATTTTTATTATAAGCAGGTATTACTTTTATAGTTTAAAAAGTCAATTCACAGATTTGTAATCATTTGCCTGTTTTCCCAATGTTTTTCAATCAACAAGGGCAGAGTTTACTAAACACCTACCATATGCAGGAATAATCTAGGTGCCGGGAACACAGCAACAATGACACAAAGACAGACGAAGCCCCACCCTCCCGATGCTCAGACTGTAGACAGAGTATTTCTACTGATCTTTCAAGAGATAAAACTGGAATTATTATCTTTTAATTTCTTTTAGCTAAAGGTGCAAGTCTATAAGGATTGCTAGAATATGTGATCTTTTGTGACATCTGTGACAATTGTAATGAGCTGCTCAAGTAACAGTGGCTTTTGTGGTGAAGAAATCACAAGTCTCTCAATTCCCACCGTGAGGGCAATTTACATTCATAAGTGAAGGCAAAGCTAATTCCACCCAGAGGTTAGTGAAACTAAAGATGGATTTTTCCTCTTCGTTCAAGTTCACGGACTCCTTGACGTCCATCCATACACCCCATGGATACATTGTGAACTTAATCATCAAATTACTTCAGGGTAGAGCTTGGGTGAGCTAATTTTCATTAAGTAAGGCAGGAAGATTTTTAGAAAGAGGTGCTTCAAAAATTAAGAGGAATAGAAGAAATACCGTCTAAAAAAGTCACCATCTTCATGGGCTTCCCAGAGAATGTGGTCCACCACCCTTCAAACCCTCCGGAACTCTAAGGTGGGGCAGAAATGAGGCCCAGAGCAGAAATGCTGCTGAGGACCTCTGGCAGGAAGGTGCTGAGTTTCCTCCCAGAATGGCAGGAGGGTGTGGGGGCCTCCTGGAACCCTGTAGCCCCTTCTGGCAATAATTTGGAGAAATGGGACACACTGGCTTGCACAATTCCTAGACCACAACAAAGATTGGTGGTTGGGGTCCTCCTTTACCCCATTCTCATCAGGCTTCCTCCCTTCAAGGGAAGAACAGCTTCTTCTTAAAGAAACCTGCAGGTGAGGGGCGAGGGAGCAATTGGTCCTTTAGCTATTAGCTCCTCACTGAGACAGTTCCCCCAGCCAGGGGAGGAGGGGAGGAATTTGCTCCATCCTTCTGAGATACCGATGCAATGAATAGACCTTTTGAACAGTCGGAGTGGAGAGGCTTGTCTTGGGGAGTTGTAATATAATTACATCACCCTCATTATCAGTCTTTGCCTTGACATTGGGATTTTTTTTTTTTTTGGTCCCAGCAGGGGAGTAAAGAAGAATGCAGGGCCAGGTGGGGCTGCTGAGAGTGTGCTGTGAGGTTCAGATAATGCCTGGACCATGAGCTCACCACAGGAGGAGGAGGGCTGTGACCTCATTGCTGCAGGACATTCTTTTTGTTTCCTGAATAGCCAAGATAACCATATGTGCACATATATATGTGTATGTGCACATATAAACATATATGTATACACATAAACATACACACACATATATACATATTTATATATATTTGCCTCATAAGCATTGCCTGAGATTGTAAATCTACAATGATTGAGACTCACAGTGAAAATCCCTGGGTCACCGACTCATAGCTGTCATGAGAAGTCATGAGAACAGTGTGAGTGCCAGCTTTTATGAGGGACCATGTGCTGCATGCCGCTGTTATGGGCTAGCTCCCAAAGGGTTTTAGGTTTGATGTCTGGCTCCTCTAAGAGCTACAATTGCTAAAATGCAGGTCACTAGGCCCCACCTTCTACGTGTGTGGTGTGTGTGCACAGAGCAGGGAGGAGCCAGGACTCCTCACATTTCACCCAGGTCCTCCGAGGCAGATGTCCCGGGGTCATTCTGCCTCCAAACCTTGAATCAGGGCTGATCCAGATGTGTTTTATTTTATACTAAAAATGGTTAAACAATGAGGCAAACAAAGCCCCCAGGATAGGGCTTTAAAAAAATAAATCCCACGTTCAGTAGGATGTTAGGTTTTGGGAAACTTCCACCGCCCACTCAGGCAGTCTCCTGAGAAGGCAGGACCCCAGGGCTCCTGCTGAGCCAGCTTACCCACAGGGCAGGGAGCATGCACCGCCAGGTCAGGCGGCCGGAGTTGGGGCGCCCTGTCTTTCTGTCCACATTGGAACATTTTTCTTTTTCTGGTTCCATGGGAGCTGTTCCAACCAGGAAGCCTTGGGAGTTCCTTGGAGCCCTGAGATTCCCAACTCCAGCGTGGCAGGGCAGCTGTCGGCTCGGCCTCCTTGCTCTGTGCCTTTGCTGTCTGGCTGTGTCAGCAACTCCAAGTCGGTTTAGTTCGAGGACTGTTTCTAGTTAATTTACAAAAGTTCCAGTATTGGTGCTTTAAATATTTTGGCCTTTGGAAAGTCATCGTATAAAATTCGAATTAGTTGCATTTGGGTCCTAGCTCAAGATCTTCTTTTGCGCGATGATCTCTTTTGTTACAATATATACCCATATATTTATAGTGTCATCTATATACACATATATTTATATATGTTTATATGTGTCACAATCACTACCTTATAGGTATAAACTGAGTTGCCTTCTCTGCCCTCTGCTCCAGCTCTCAGTTCATTTCCCATGGAGAAGTGGTTCTCAGTAGTCTCTCCAATCAAATGATTAACACCCAGAGTCCAGCTCCCATTTCATCAGCTGACCTACTCCCTTCCTTAACATTGCCCTGGAGCTTTGGCGTCAGCTCAGCTCTGTTACCTGGAGAATTTCCATTTGCCACGGTGGTCTGGGTCCCCAGGGAGCTGGCCCCTCCTGCAGCTGTCTGGCCTTCATCCCCCCCCCCCCCCCCCCAGCTTTCCTGAGCACTTTCCTTCTTCCCTCCTGCTGCCTCCAGGTCTCTCCCTGATGTCCATACTGTGAAGCCTTTCCTAGCAGCTACGTTGGAGGCTGCCTACCCCGCCCTGCTCCATTAATGAAGGCAACCACATAGAACAGAGTGAGAGAATAGGGCATTCATCTGGGACCCCCTTGGTCCTCCAATCTTGTCACTTCTCACTCCTGTTTGCCAGCAGAAGCATCCCTTAAGTGCCCAGTGTATACAATAGACAGAGGCAGAAGCTGATCTGGAGGCAGCAAGGGCTATTCTGAAGCCCTGCCCCACCTGGCTGGTGGGCTCCTTTCAGCTCACTCCCAGGGCAGTTAGAGAAGTCCCTGGAGCCTTGGGGACTGTAGGCTGTGGAGTACCAGGGTTTTGTCCCTAATCTTGTACAATACAAGGGGCTCAAGAATTTCTTTCCTTCTGGGATTTAAGGAAGCAACATTTGGATAAGGTTTTAGATGTGGAGAAAAGAATCTTTCAGTTAAAATATCTTTTGTGTTCTTCCTTCCACTTCTCCACTTCCCAACTTTTAGGGAAAGTTGAAAAGGAAGAAATCATTTTGCTGTTTTTGATGAGCAACTTTTACTGTGCAGGTGGAGGAAGGACTTGGCCCAGGAAATAGGCAAATATGTAAACAAACTGTCCTGGGCTATAAATAATCCCTCTCCTGCCATGACTCTGGGGCTTGGGGGTGGGTGGGAGGCAGCCTGGTCTAACAATTCAGAGATTTACAGTTCTCACTTTGGTCATGGAAACATTGCAAAAGTAGCTTGTAATTATTTATCCTCTTTTTAAAACTTAGCTTTTGGGAGAGAATGGACTGTGTTTACTTTGATGGCGCGTGCTGTTGGTTTGCAGTATCTCTGTGTCAGCCAGTTCCTGGAATACAGACGGGGAGTGAGCGGAACTCCAGCCATCCCGTACAAGCTGAGGTCATGGGCACATAGGGGCCAGCCTTCAGGGTTTGGGTGCTCTGCTCTGACCCTACACAGCTCAGCTTGCTTCTAAAGGGTGATTATTTATGGGGAAGCTTATGTTGCCAGGCTGCTATGTGTACCTGCCTAGAAATTTTAAATTGAAGACAAAATTATCGGAAAATTCTTTTTCCCCCTCATCCCTGAGTCATTTCATGGGAATTTGTTTTCCAGAAATTCTGCTGTTCTTGGGGCTTCTGGAACAAGGAGAGTGATTTAGTGCCTTTCAAAGGCTTTTCTCTCACTCCCTGGCTTCGGGCCCCATTCTATCCTTGTTCACTTTCTCTGGCTCTGCACAGAGGAATGGGGTGCTGGGAGGGGACTCAGATGGGGCCTGGACTTTACACCAATAAGCCTCCCTGTGAGGCCCCAGGGTACAGACTGCCGGATCTGGGTGCGAGAAGGATGTTGGGCTGGGCTGGGAGCCGGTGACTTTTCCCTGGGACACTTTGGTGAGGACTGGGTCCCCGGGGCCCACAGGGGAAATCTCTGGATCTGGGGTCTGTCTGGGTCTAACAGTCCCTGCACCCCAGGCCTTTGTTTGTGAAGAGAAGAGGGGAGGGCCCCATGGTCTCTGAACCTCTCTGGTCTCCCTCCTTTCTTTCCTTTTCTGCTCTTCATTTCCACTCCCCACCCTCCTGGCCCCATTCAGGTGAGTGCACATTAGGGTGACCAGCCGCTAGTGTCTCCACGGGACCCAGAACTAGAAGCAAGAGGCTACAGCACAAGGTCACTCCTGGCTGGGGACTTAATAATGCAGCACACAGTATTGAGCGTGTGGGAAAAAAATTATCCCTTTATTTTCACTACCTCTTACTATATTGCAGCATTTCCTTCATTTGTATTGAGGGAACTCTGACCTCAGCTAGAATCACAGCTACTGTTCTTTTAAGGTGGTTGCTGCAAATGTCCTGTCATTTCAGCACTACTTCAACAAAGTAGTGAATAGACCAACCACCAGTTGTCATTTAGTATCTTAATGAAAAAAAAGCCCACATTTTCAAAAAATACTCATGCCGTTCACTATATAGGCACTCCTCAGAGGTATCGCAGGTCAGCTCCAGACCACTGCAGAAAAGCAAACATTACAATAAAGCGAGTCACGCAAGTGTTTTGGTTTTCCAGTGAATATAAAAGTGATGTTTACACTATTGTTGATTAAATGTACAATTGCATTATGTCTAAAAAATGTACATACCTAATTAAAAATACTTTACTGCTAAAAATGCTAATGATCATTTGAACCTTTAGGAAATTATAATCTTTTTTCTGGGGGAGGGTCTCGCCTCAATGTTGCTGGCTACTGACTGATCAGGGTGGTGGTGGTGGATGAAGGCTGGGCTAACTGTGGCTATTTCTTAAAATGAGATAAAAATAGGCTGGGCATGGTGGCTCACGCTTGTAATCCTAGCACTTTGGGAGACCGAGGCAGGTAGATTGCTTGAGCTCACGAGTTCAAGACCAGCCTGAGCAAGAGCGAGATTCCCGTCTCTAAAAACTAGCCAGGTGTTGCAGTGGGCACCTGTAGTCCCAGCTACTTGGGAGGCTGAGGCAAGAGGATCACTTGAGCCCGAGAGTTTGCATTTGCTGTGAGCTATGATGCCATGGCCCGACCGAGGGTGACAAAGTAAGACTCAGTCTCTTTAAAAAAAAAAAAAAAAAGAAAAGAAAGAAAAAGAAAAGAAAAGAGAGAAAAAGATAAAAATAAAATTTGTTACAGTGATTAAACTTTTCCATTCATGAAAGATTTCTCTGTGGCATAAGATGCTCTATGGAATTTTGTTCATAGTAGAACTTTCAAAATTGAAGTCAATCCTCCCAAATCCTGCCGCTGCTCTATTGACTCAGTTTATGTAATAGTCAAAATCCCTTGTTGGCATTTCAACACTGTTCACAACGATTTCACTAGAAATAGGCCCCCATGTCAAGAAATCACTTTCTTTGCTCATCCATAGAAGCAGCTCCTCATCTGTTCAAGTTTGACACTGAGATTGCAGAAATTCACTCAATCCCACCTTTAGGCTGCACTTCTAATTCTAGTTCTGGGTGCCATTTCTATCACATCTGCAGCTACTTCCTCTGCTGAAGTCTTGAACCCTTCAAAGTTACCCATGAGGGTTGGAATCAGCTTCTTCCACAGTCCTGTTAATGTTGATATTTTGACCTCTTCCCGTGAATTATGAACATTCTTCCTATTATCCAGAATGGTGAATCCTTTCCAGAAGATTTTCAATTTACTTTGCCCAGATTCATCACAGGAACCACTTTCTATGGCAGCAACAGCTTTACAAAACGTATTTCTCAAATAATAAGGCTTGAAAGTCAAAATTACTCTGTGATCCACGGGCTGCAGAATGTATGTTTTATTAGCAGGTATGAAAATAACATTAATCTCCTTGGAAATCTCCATCAAAGCTCTTGGGTGCATTGTCGGTGAGCAGTAATATTTTGAAAGGAGTCTCTTTTTCTGAGCAGTAGATCTAAGCAGTGTGCTTAGAATATTTGGTAAACTGTGCTATAAACAGATGTGCTCTCATTATGCTTTGCCGTTCCATTTATAGAGCATGGGCAGAGTAGACTTAGCATAATTCTTAAGGACCTTAAGGTTTTTGGAATGGAAATAAGCATTGGCTTCTGCTTAAGTTGCCAGCTACATTAGTCCCCAACAAGGGAGTCAGCCTGTCCTGTGAAGCTTCAAAGCCAGGTATTGAGTTCTCCTCTCCAGCTATGAAAGTTCTGGTCTTTTTGCAACAGAAGGGTGTTTCATCTACATTGAAAATATGTTGTTTAGTAAGGCCATCTTTGTCGGTGATGTTAGCGGAGCTTCTGGATAACTTGCTGCAGCTTCTCCTTCAGCACTTGCTGCTTCCCCTTTCACCTTTACCTGTGTAGATGGCTTCTTTCCTTAAACCTCAGGAAGCAAGGAGAATTGAAGAGCATTAGGTCCTTGCTCTGGGTTGGATTTGGGCTTAAGGGAATGTTGTGTCTCCAGCCCACCCAAGCTTTCTCCAGCTCAGCAATTAGATGGTTTCACTTTTTTTTTTTTAATAATTCCTGTGTGTGCTGAAGTAGTGCTTTCATTGATTTTCTTTAAGAACTTTTCCTTTGCACTCACAACTTGGCTAACCAGTGCAAGAGGCCTAGCTTTTGCCTTATCTCAGCTTCTGACATGCCTTCCTTACTAAGCCTAATTGCTTCTATTATAGCTTTTAATTTACAGTGAGGGAGGTACAACTCTTCACTTGAACACTTAGAGGCCATTGCAGGGGTATTAACTGGCCTAATTTCAATATTTTTGTGTTTCGGGAAATAGGGAGGCCTAAGGAGAGCCAGAGAGATGAGGAAACGGCTGGTTAGAAGTGCTGTCAGAACACACACAATGTTTATAAAGTTTGCAGTCTCACACGATGAGGTGTGTAGTACACCAAGCCATTACAATAGTGACATCAAAGGTCACTGATCACGGATCATCACAAGAGGTATAATGACAACGAAAAGGTTTGAAATATGAGAATTACTGAAATATGACACAGAGACGTGAAGGGAGCCCCTGCCGGGGAAGGATGGCACTGATAGACTTGCTGGGTGCAGGGTGGCCACAAATCTTTAGTTTACAAATAATGCAGTATCTGGGAAGCACCAAAGCAAAGCGCAACAGAAGGAGTTGTGTCTATGACTGTTTTCCTTTGTATCTGGGCAGTTTATCCATTGAAAAAGTTATGCTGTGAAAGGGTCCCTGGGACTTCCTGGACTGCCCCAAGAATTTAAAGTGCTGGCCAGGCACAGTGGCTCATGCCTGTAATCCCAGCACTCTGGGAGGCCAAGGCAGGTGGATGGCTTCTGCTCATGAGTTTGAAACCAGCCTGGGCAAGAACAGAGTCCTGTTTCAAATAAAAATAGAAAAATCTAGCTGGGCATTGTGGTGGTGCCTGTAGTCCCAGTTACTTGGGAGGCTGAGGCAAGAGGATCAGTTGAGCCCCAGAGTTTGAGGTTGCTGTGAGTTATGATGCCATAGCACTCTACCCAAGGCCACAAAGTAAAACTGTCTCAAAAAAAAAGAAAAAAAAAGAATTTACGGTGCCAAAGCTTCTGTGAGGGACACATAGCAGACAGGAGGGGAACGTGCCAGCCACAGGGGACAAGGGCAAGCCTTCTGGTGTTTTTCTGAACTAGCGTATGCCAAGAAGGGAGGGAGACTCTGTTAGTATCAAATGTGTGCCTGTATCTTCATGTACAAAATCAATGGCATGGGCAGCGCCCGTAGCTCAGTGGGTAGGGCTCTGGCCACATACACCAGGGCTGACAGATTCAAACCCGGCTCAGGCCTGCTAAACAACAGTGACAACTGCAACAAAAAATAGCCGGGCATTGTGGTGGGCTCCTGTAGTCCCAGCTACTTGGGAGGCTAAGGTAAGAGAATCGCTTAAGCCCAAGACTTTGAGGTTGCTGTGAGCTGTGATCCCATGGCACTCTACTGAGGATGACAAAGTGAGACTCTGTCTCAAAAAACCCAAAACAAACAAACAAACAAAAACAATGACAGTATTGTTGGTGCCGATTATACGTGGAATTTTAAGGTAAATTCAGAACATTTTTTTTTTTTTTAATCACGGTTCTGGCAAGTATTCGTGTCTCACCCTCAGGGAGGACAGAGATAATGTAGATGCACAGGACAAACTCTAGTTCAAAATATGCTTTAAAAGATTTTTGTATTTTTAATTTTTGTTTTTAGTTTTGGTCTTGGTGGCAGTGTCATACTTAGCAATGGCTGATTTCACACGACACATGAATACCCTAAGCATGTTGGTTCAACACAGACTCCCTGAGAGCTGTGTCCCTGAGAAAGGGGCCCTGCAGTTGTGGGCCTGGAGGGCAAATGCACATAGGGTGACTGTCCCAAGGGCAAGTTGTATGCAGCGGCTCCCTGCGAGGGAAGTCAGATTCCCCAGACAGCTCCAGTTATAGTTTCCATGAAAAATAATATGTCTCATTTTAGTCACTTTAGATATAGATTAGTATAAGGTTTAAAATTTCATAACCAGAATGTGAAGTGCAGAAACACCAGCCATCTTCAGGCAAACAGCAAGAGCAGAAGCAGCTCCGCCCACTAATGATTCTTGATGCTGAAGTGAATCCAGCATGAGGATAAATTGGCAAATATCACTTTTTGTTAGTTTCCTACTCTCTTCTTTGGTTCCTTTTTGTGAACTTCTGGGCCTGACAGCTTCTTCAGGTCACAGCAAATGGGCATGCCCAGTGTGGGCCTGCGGCCCTCCCCACCATGTTCGATGCACTGGGCTGGGTGTCGGCTCAGAATCACCTTTTTTACCTTGCCTTTTGGAGATGACCTTGCCTTTGGTGATCTGCTTAGACATCTCCAGATAATAATCTGGCCCACATTCCGTGGCCACCTGTGAGCTCAGCAAGGGCCCAGAGGCATTCACAGGTTGTCAGCTTTTATGAGGCAGGAAATTAAACATGCCAGGATCTCACTTTGCTTGTGCACACAAAACAAAACAAAAGAAAACAAAACAAAACTCTGAAATTTGGTTTGGTGGATGTTCAGCCTTATTTTGTGCATCTGAGACATTGTTGACTATAATGGAGGGGCCATAAAGACCCCAAGGGACGAGGCAGGGAGGGAAGGAGAGGGCAGGGTGGGAGTCTGCCTCAAGGGTCCTGGCAGCCTTCTTAGATGGGAAACACAGGGATGGAGGAAGGAGGTGGTGGGAACATCCACCTGGGGTTGGGGGGGTTGCAGGAATGTCCATGGTGGTTCTCACTTCCCAAGACACAGCCCAGTGAGCCTGGAAACCACCAGGAGAAGCCTGAGAACCACCTGGGTCATGCCCAATGTGACAGTGGGCAGAATAATGGCTGGCCAAGGGTAGGCTGGCCAGGCTGGTCTCAAGGTGTCCTTAGAGGCCCCCTGCACATTTTATTTTTATTTATTTATTTATTGGCCAGGGCTGGGTTTGAACCCGCCAACTCTGGCATATGGGGCTGGTGCCTTACTTACACCTTGAGCCACAGGCGCCGCCCCACCCCCACCCCCGCACATTCTAAAAAGAGCCATGAAAACTCCCTGTCTCCAGTGGGAGGTTTTAGAGATAGTACTTGAACCAGAAAGAGCCCACATGTACGGCAGGATAGTGTCAACTTCACTAAGATATTCGTCTTTTATTGCTGTAAAACAAGTTCAATGTAGTAAAACAGCACCCACAGTTATGAGCCCACGTGAGCTTAGCTGGGTCTTCTGCTCAGGGACTCCAAAGGCTGCAGGGGAGTCCTGAGAACCAGGTGTGACTCGTGCTGCAGTCTCACCTGAGGTGGTGGTCACTCAGACTGCTGCAGGGTCCAGCTCCTCTCACTGCAGGACTGAGGTCCTCCTGTTCCTGGGGGCTGTTGGCAGGGGGTGCTCTCGGCTCCTGAGGGCCCCGCAAGTCCTTGCCCCATGTCCCTCCAGAGCCCTCTCTCATCACAGCTGCTCTTTCTACAAAGCCAGTAGTCAGGAGAGTCTCTGACATCAGGGAGGGCCCTTGTGTTCCTCTTGGGGGATTTTTTAGATTAAGTGAGGCCATTCCAGAATATTCTCCTTTTTGATCAACTCATTTGGGATTTGGACTTTACTGACAACTGAGAACTTCCTTCACCATTGCCATCTCCTGCTCATTAGAAACAAATCTCAGGTTCCCCTGCCCTCAGGAGAAGATGCCCACAAAGGTATGGGTGCCAGGAGGTGAGAATTACTTCGTGTCCTCTGGTGTGGCTGTCACTCACAGGATTTGGGTGCAGCAGTGAAGCCTGAGCCCTCTGCCTGTGAGCCTGGCATGCGGTGCCTGGTGCACATTGCCGCCTCACCATCAGCGCCTGCTGTCGCCCTCTGAGTCCTGGCCCAGAGGCCTGTGCCTGTTCATGGTATAGGTCACCAGCTCCTTGCACACACCCCATGCTATCTAGGTTGGGAGGTGACAAGAGCTGGACGTGGGTTTCCCTCTGCCTTGAGTGCTGCTCCTGTTTGCCTTTTCAGGTTCTTTTGGGCTTGTTTGTCCTGCTTTACATCTGGCTAGTTGGCCAAGCGGGACATCAGGGCCGGGAGAAGCAGCTTTGCACAGACTGTCCCATGAGCTCCCGTCAGTGAAAAGCTCTCTGCTCTGTGCTCTCGGGTCCCCATTAATATCCACAGCTTTCAGTGGGTCAAGTCTGAGTGAATCACATTGGGCGCACCGGCCAGGGTGCATGGGCTAAGGGTCAGGTTGGCCAGGCCAGGGCCTGTGTCCTCCTCATGAAACCACGACATTGGAGGGTGTAATTGCTGGTCCCTGCCTATCTCAGGAGCTAGTTCTCTATCTTCTCCTGGTTTTACTATTTGCAGGGCGGAGCTCCCTCCTGATACTGCATTTCACAGGTGTGGAAGGTCATGGAGGGGAGGAGCAGCCTCTTGGCCGACTTCAAAGCACCTCTGATGACCACCAGCTGTGACAACCCCCAGAGCACCAAAGGCTCAGGGAGAAGTCACCTGTCCCAGTCCTCCATTTGTGTCACCATGGCATGCAGAATTCCTGTGCTATCAGCTGGAAGGGAATGCCCAGGCCATTCAAGGGACGCTTTGCTAGATACAAGGACTCCTTCCTTGCAAAGCTTTCCTTCTGCACTCAGGAGCCCCTGCAGATTTATGTCCTCTTTCCTGTGTACCTTGGAACTTTGTGTAGATTTTGCACAAACCTCAGTTGTAATTGCTGGTTCACATGCCTGCCTCCTCGCTGGCTAGTGAGCTCTTTGAAGACGGGTAGCCACGGATTTTCAGCTTGTATCCTCGACACCTAATATGTTACCTGGCACATCATGGGCACTTGGTAAAGGTTTGTTGAATGACTGAAGGAAAAGAAATACCCAAGAAATGAAGTAATTTGTTTACCAAAGACAGAAAGTTATCAGTGACGGGGATGGAATAAAACTGGGGTTTCATTGTTTACCAATCAAGTAAAAACTTTCATACTTTACTGCTCTTGGCCAACTTTAAAAAAAGAGAGAGACTTTATCAATAACAAATGAAAGAGCCCCCCCAGCTCTTTCTGGACCTTTATGGATCTTTTAAGATCAAGCCCAGGTTTTTGTCAAAGATACAGGAGGTTATTTGAGTCAATGGCATAGACTCTGGATTTGGTCAGACTGAGATTTAAATTCTACTTTTGTCACTAACCAGATGTTAGGCCCTGTAGAAGTAACATGACCTCCCTGGGCAATAGTTTACTTATCAGTGAATGTGGACATGGTGATGACGCCCACTCTCTGTGAGCATGAACTCAGAGAGGGCTGTGGAGGGCTCATCCATGCATTCAGCAACTAGTGATTGTGCAGTAATGTGCTCTTTGCTCCAGGCTGGGTCCTCTTTGAGGCAGAGGATGAAACCCCATGGCAGTTCAGATGCTGGGACTGAGGACTGGGACACACTGTAGGGTCTCTGTAGCAGGGGCCTAGGATTCACAGATCACAGGTGACAGAAAACCCCTGTTTGCAGTGGGGGTGAAAGAAAATCAAGGAAGGCTTAAATAAATGAAAAGGCTGGGTTTCAGCTGAATTGTAGTTGGGGGTGGGGTGGGGTAGCTGCCCAGTATATACAACGTCTGCCTCACTCCTTGTCGTTTACTTATTTATAATCAAGTACAGCTAATCCCACACTTATGCAACTGTTCCATCCCCAAAGGTCTTTCTCAACTTGAACTTTGCATGAGGGAAAAAAATCCCCACTCTAATATTTATTTAGAGTGTTGCTTTGTTTTTAAAGGTACACAACCTTTCATGAATGCACAGCTCTTATATCTGCAAACTATTTCAAAATCTTTCTCCTTGCAGTAGAGCCAGGTTGAGTTTGCTCAAAGTGGGAGGGCAAGCTTGGCTTTGTGCACGCTTTAGTCTGTGCATTTAGTCTTCTAAGTCAACCTCTGGTTTGTGGCAGATCTTGCCCTTCCCAGCTTGTCCTTCCAGTCATGTCCAGCACACAACACAGTGTGCACATGAGTCATTGTGAGCAGCCAGAACGAAGCCCCTTCAAGGCATGGGCCAGCTCCTGGGGTTGGCTGCCTGCCCTGGGATCCCTCTGCAGCCTTAGGCTGGCTGGGCCCTCAGGTGCTCCACGCTCAGAGGACACTTCCCTCCTTGGGAGACTTTCGTGTGCAGTGCTGGGGATCATTCTTCTAGGACATTCTCCCTGTTCTGAACCTGCTGTCTTCCCCAGAGGCTCATCCCAAAGGATTCTGCCAGACAATGCCCCTTACCATGGCCTCTTTTCAGGGTTCCCTCTATGGGGAGTGTGCAGTACCTGCCCTGCAGGGCCACACGGAGGTCCTGCCTCCCCCATACCATGGTCTTCCTGCATTGTCATTCTCCGACGTTCATAATCCTCCCAAAATCCCATGGAGGGATTGTGCTCTGTCTTGTTTACTGATGAGCCGCTATGGCCAGGAGCAGTGCTCCGCCTGCCATAAACCCTCCATGAACACCTGCTGGTGAATGACCAAAGAAGGTTTCTGCCCTGCTCCATGATGTCAAGTATTACAGCGATGGAAATATGAGTGAGAACTCTCCCAAGACTCATGTTCCTCAGGCTACTTCCGTTTCTCTAAATGTCACACTTGACTTTTTTTGCTGTTCTTGGTGACAAGCACTGAGTGGGGAAAGGAGAAAAACCCCGCAAACCCAGCACACTTCAAGTCTAAGCAATGGAGGTAGAAAGCCAGAGAGAAAAAGAAGGTTGAGTGACTCCTTGGGCGTGACACCACAGAGGCCATGTGGGAGAGCAGACTCGCGCTGCACCTGTCGGGGGGCTTTGGGGGGCTCCAGGACTTTGCCCACCACTTGCTTTTCACCCCCTTTTCCTTGCTGTTCTCGAAAGCAGTACCCACAGCTTTATCTCATTTTATCTGAGCCACTTGAGAAGTTCCCACAAGTCACGGTGTGCAGCCTGATGTAGGAGAGGGAAAGGCTTCCTGCTGACCTCTGCCTGTGGGGTTTGAGCGCTGCGTGCGCACCCCAGCTCTGTATCAGATGTGGCTTTCCTCTCCAAGTCTACAAGATGGTTATCACACACATTCTTATACATGCTGGCTTTTTCCCCTCAAATATCTGAGAAAGAGTACAATGACAAATCTGAAAAACTAGTCATTCGGGTTTCTAGTAATGAACCTTTTCTTTCCTTGGAAGACCTAGTAGTTATGTTTGTCTTTGTTACTCTGACCTCTGATGATGTAGCCCCCACTGCTGGCTCCATCAGGCCCAGGAGGGCAATGGGGGTGGCGGCCTTCACTTTACAGGCAGGGGGGCTGTGTGATGGTGTTTGGGTGCAGTGGTGCAGTGCAGGGGCTCAGCCACAGAGCATCAGTGGGGACCTGGATTCTGAGGTCAAAGTTCCTCAATATTTTGGGTTTGTGGGTCATTCTAGGTGTTGGCGAAGGGTACTGAAATCAGCTGCATGAGATTAGGGTCAGTGCCTGTCCCGAATCAGAACCACGCCACCAAACCCAGGTCATTTTCCATTGCAGAAAAAGAGAAAAAGACTAGTCGTGGCTGTCAATCCAGAAACAGGGTTTAAGGCTCTTTTGGGATATTACAGGGACAGGTGAGAACTTAGCACTAAACATATTCATTGAGCTGAGACTATTTTGTGCTTCAACCCTTGGTTTTGGTGCTAACTCCTTTCTCATTTCTGAAAAAAACAATTAAATTCTAGCTGCACTTAAGAAACATCTAGCTGCCTACAGCTACATGCACGGACACATGTATGTCAATGCTGATAGCAGTTATTTGTCAAGAGTCCATTGAGGGATGAATGGATACATAGAATGCTGCGTACACATGTATATTAGTCATGTTTTTTATTTTCTGTATTTCCTGATGCTTCCACCTCTGGGTCTTACTGACCCTAGAGAGTTTGCCCCCCTCCCCCCTAGGGGAGGCCTCCTCCAAGTGTGTCAGCCAATCCAGAGCCATCCCCAAACACCTTCTCTGTGGGCCTATCACACTCAGGGTCACCTGTCCCCATCACCAGGTGCAAAAGGATGAATACTGTATGAGTCCAGTTATTCCAGGTCGCTAGAGCAGTCAAATTCACAAGAATAGAAAGCTGGGTGGGGCTGCCAAGGCCTGAGGAGAGGGAATACGCTAATGGGAACAGTGTCATTTTTGCAAGATGAAAAAGTTCTGGAGACTGATGGTGGCAACGCTTGCACAATAGTGTGAACGTTCTTAGTGCCATTGAACTGTACACTGAAAAATGGATAAGATAAGATTTATTTACAATAAAAATATAAAGGTGTCTGGCCAGCATGTCCTTCAGCCTCGGGGGCGGTAGTTCCAGGGGGCAGGGTACAGTGGCTTTTGTGTGTCCACAACTGCAGGCACCTGCCTGGGTGCTCCAAGGTGGATGCTCCACCCTTGGTTAGGCACAAGCAGTGCTTATCGCGACCTCAGCACCAAACTGTCCTCACATGTCCTTCAACTTTAGGAGCCTGGGTTCTCTGGGTTCTTTAGGAGCTTTGCCGGGCCCACTATGGCTGCTGAGAAAGTCTCCCCTTACCAAGCCAGACAGCACCAAGAAAGGTCCTGCAAGGCCATGGGGGCAGCTTTTGCCTGAGAGATGGTGTCCCTGTACTCTTGGCTCCGGAGAGTCCAGGTCCCTGCTTTTCTGGGGAGGTAGCTTTGCTGTAGGTTGGTCGCCCGGGCTGTCTGCTCTTGTTTTGCATTTCCATTCATCTGCAGGCTCCCACCTCACCGGCATCCCAGGAGTCCTGGCTCCCCAGAGGTCCCAGGCAGAAGAGAAGGCTTAGGGCAGTGGGCACCCTGCCACACACTGTCGCCTGGGATTTGATGTAGTGCGAGAGGACCTGCCCCCTTGATTTTTATACTTCGATTTCTAACAGGATCCAAATGCAACCACAACCCAAACCCCAAGCTGTGAGCCCGGCAGCATTTCTGAGCATCCCTGCCACACACATCACAAGCTGGAACGTGGCCCCGAGGCCTGGGAAAACTTGAGACAAGTGTTTGCTTCCTTTCAGGGCTTGAGGCGGTTTTTCTTCCCCACCCTCCTCTTGCAGATTCTTTTGAAAACCCCAGACTCTGGCTTTCAACTCCTTCTTCTGGTCTCTGATAAAAGGCACACTGAGAATCACTTCTAACAGCTCCACGGAGGGCTGAGGAGGCTGTCTGCAAAGGCGGACATCAAAGCACCAAGCTCAGGTGTGCTGGCCTGAGACAAGGGGGTGGGGTGTGGAGTGTCTGCAGCCTTCCCTCGGCCACATGTACCCCCCAGGGTCCTGTCCTAGCCTTCCTGTGTCCCTCCAGGGGTCCCAGCCTTCCTGGGGCTGCAGCCTCTGCCCCAGGCTGCCTGGCCCCTGCCTAGGCTGTGTTGGCTCCAGAGGACGGCCTGCCGGCAAAGCCACAGCAAACCCTCAAATAGCCCAGATACCCAGAGACAACATCTTAATTGCCCAGCAAAAAGCTGTCTGGCTGGAAAGTATCTTTTTGTGGGTAGGCACAGCTTGAACTTCAAAGAGATTCTCCCCTGGTTCATAGTGTTTATAGCAGCTCCAGGAGTGACAGGATAATTTTAGTGTCCTTGGAGAGGGAGGCCTGGTACAGTGCCTACCTCTGTTCTGGTCTGAGAGCCCCAATGGCACTACATTATACCCTGGGAATGCTGCCACTTTCATGGCACCTAGGACTCTGGCTGCAGGGTGGGGGTGTCCATCGTGGGTGGGGGCAAGGCTGGGGCTGGCATGTTGGCCACGCTGGCCATGGGAGTGTGGGTACCAGCTCCCTGCATATCATTCCACAGCTCAGGGCTGTGGGCGCCATGGGGTGACAGGTGATTTAAATGATATTTCCTTCTACCCAACTCTGCCCTCTTCAGGGGGTAGGATGAGCACTGATTCATCCCCTCTCTCCTTATCCCTACCCAGGGCCATCCCTTATGCCCTTCAGCCTGGCCTGGTGCTGAGAGCCTGGGATTGGGTGAGGCACACTGGAGAGACCCAGGGCTGTAGTTCCCTGTGGTGGACAGATACACGTTCCCACTGGCCTGATGCTGAGTCACTGCCTACCCCACACCTGGTGACAAATCCATGCCCATTTCACTCTGCTCGTGGGTTCTGTGTGTCAGGAGCTCAGGGAGGGCTACTGGGAAGAGGGCGAGTCACAGCTGGGAGCTGCCACGTCCTGCAGACCCAGGGTTGGGCCCTGCCTGGAGTGTGTGGCTTGGGCTTCCTCTCAGCATGGTGGCCCCAGGGTAGTCTTCATCTATCATAGCCCTGCACTTTGTGGTGAGTCTGTGTGGTACAAGGTAGAAGGTGTGAAGCCAGTGGGACCCAGAATGGAAGCCATCCAAGGTTGCTCTTACTATACACCCTTGATGGAAGCAGCCAGCCCACCCTGGCATGGGGGAGAGCCAGATACTACATCTACCTGTGTGCTCATCCTATAAGAAAAATGTTTTTATTCATTTTATTTTTATTTCCCAAAGCAGACACTTGAGTTTTGGACAGACAACTTGCTTGAAAATCAGGAAACTTGAGACCTGCTGGCAGATACCCTGGGGATGTAAATGAAGTGTGGTGGGCCCCTCTCTAACTGTTTCCTTATCTCAGTAGTGTGGGTGATGTTTAATGCATCATCAGGTGAGAGGACACTAATGGAGGGGGATGCACCTACCCCCAAGCCATGCTTGGGTTTGGTGTGAGGACTGCAGGAGGCCGGGTGGAGCCACCGCAGGTGTGAAAGCTGCTGCTGGGGACAGTCATCCAGGGCCTCATTCAGCTATTACAGGGCCGTCAGCCTGCTCTCTTTCGCTGCTGTGACTCTGGGCCACAGGCATGGCTCTGGTGTTTGCCTGGTCTTCATGGCACTTCCAGCAAGAGCAGGAGAGGGGCCAGTGAGACTTCCTAGACCTCAGAAGAGAGGAGGGAGGGAGGGGAAGCTCTGCCTCCTCATGGAGCAAGGGATGGGCTGTTTGGAGGCTGTGGCTAGAGGAGTGTCCTGGTCCCCAAGGACGGTGATCTCTGTGCCATCCTGTAAGCCTCCTAATCAACTTAAGGAAGTTCCAGGGCCTGTCCAGAGAGACACTGTGCTTCAGGGATGTGGGCACAGATCTCGGGGCTGTGTTGGGGGAAGAGGGCTTGCTGTTACCATGACTGACCTACCTGCCAGCCCTCCCCAGATCCAGCCTGATAGACATGGGTCTGGACTGATAAGCAGGAGAGGATCCTTTTTGAGCAATCAGAGGTTTGGCTAAAATTCCAGCACAATGTTACAGCTCCATGAGAGAGCAGACCAGAGAGCTAGCCGCAAGTGACAGGGCCCCTAACTGAGAAATGGGGAAGGGGGAACCCCCAACTCCATGGTGACTGCATGAGCCCTCTCCTGCTGCTGGGGGGGAGGGGGCAGAGGACAGAGTCATTGTGAGCCTGCAGGGCTGCCATGATCCTGGCTGGGTTTCCAGAGTCATCCTCTGTGCTGTACATGGGATGCATCGGCCCTGGGACCCTGACCTCCCAAACATGATTTGACCCTTTGCACACCCTGGCCTCTGTACATGTTGAATCCCCTGGAATTCCCTTTCCCCACCTCCTCCCTGAAACCTACCCCAGGAGGGCCCATTGCTGGAGTAGATGCAGCGCAGGGCCCTGTGCCCCTACAGTGGGTCTTGTCCAGCTGGTTTGTGGTGTGTGTGTGTGTAGAGAAAGATTTATTATGGGAATTGGCTCAGTCATTATGGAGGCTGGCAAGTCCCACGCTCTGCTGTCTGCAAGCTGGAGACCCAAGAATGCCAGTGGTGTATTTCCACTCTGAGTCTGAGGGCCTGAGAACCAGGAGCGCTGATGTCCAAGGATAAGAGAAGATGGATGTCCCAGCTTAAGCAGAGAGAACAAATTCACCCTTGCTGTGCCCTTTTATTTTTCTGGGCTTTCCGTGGATTGGATGAGGCCCACCTGCCTTGGTGAGGGGGTCTTTTTAGTCAGTCTTCTGATTCAAATGTTAATTGCTTCTGGAAATTCACTCATAGACATACCAGAAACAATGTTTCACCAGCTATCTGGACACCCCTTAGGGCAGGCAAGTCCACGTACTAGATTCACTACCACACTTGCACAGTTTGAGCTGGCAGCAGGCTACAGAGAGGTGAGCGCAGACCTTGAGGATGAGCAGAAACTTTTATAGCAATACTTACGGCAGAGGCAACCAAGCCATAGTTTGTTTTCTAGAAAGTCATTTCACAAAGAGTGTTTCACAGCAGTGTCTTTCTGCAATGCATTGTGTAGAACAACACAAAATGACCAGTCCTTTACCACAAATACTTTGAGAACACAGTTTTCCTCTGTGGCCAGGAGTGAGTGTCAGGACCCCAGGTGTTTTTGGCACCCTAGGCATTTGCTGTCCTCCTCTCTTGAGCCATTTTCTACATGGTCTATGGAGGGTGTCCCGTGCAGAGCAGAGCGCCACACAGCACATGATGGCAGTATGGCTGCCTCTGGGATGTGTGAGTTGTCCTGAAGGTAACAGGGGGTGTTGGCACCAGTCTGCCTTCCCAGGCAGCCTTCAGGGAGCTGCTTCTTGCTTTCTGGGTACTCACTGGTGGCTGAAGTGGCCAGCCTATTTCTGATGGCCACTTTGGCATTCAGGGGCTCTGCTAAACCAGGACAGAGGCCCAACGGGCCCAGGCAGGGTCTGTGGACTGACGTAGGCAGCAGAGGGAGGGAGGGGAAGGGAGATAAATGTCATCTTTGTTTAGGGCACAGGGCTGCTTGTTTCCCATGGAAAAGTAAAAAGATGGACAGGGAGATAACTGATGAATGTAAACAGCTCTTGAACTGTGGGCAGAACCTTCTCTAAGGTCACAGCCCCTTTGAGAAAGTGAAGGCAGTGGCAACTCTGTCCCTAGGAGATGCATGTGAATGTGTACACACTCACAACTGTATACATGTACATGCTCGTGTGAGTCTGTATGAACAACTACGCGTTGCACGTGTGCCCACATGTGCCAGCATGTACAAATGTACAGTAGCATGCCCCTGCACACAGTACATATAGGCATGTACACACACGCAGTGAGCACACAGGCACTCATGTGCGCACACAAGCACATGAGTACACAGTGCACACACACACCATGCACGCGTTCACACGTACAGATGCACACCTCTTGGGGGTTGTTGACGCTCAAAAGCATCTCCACAGTCTCTAGCGCTCAGAATTCCTGTTTTAAAACAAAGGGTGGGCTGAAAATGCTGCAAAAAGGAAAGGGAAACTCCAGAAAGGAAATAACCACCTCTCCGACAAAGCCTGTCCAATTAAAGCGACAGAGTCATTTCCAAGGCTTCCTTTGCAAGATGCTCTCTGTGAGGATGGGGATGTGCTCTCTGGGGAGGCAGTGGCGATAGTCCCAGGAGGGGCACTGTATTGTGTCCCCAGGCTTCCTTCATCAGCTAGAGCAGTGAACAGAGGGCAATTCAAAATGTCGGAAACACAAACTCCAGATGATGGGGCTTGCTTTTGTTCCCCGTGAAGAGGCTCCAAGGAAATCTTCCTATTCACTCCACCCTCTGGGCTAACACTCTCCTTCTAGAGGGCCCTTGAGCCCCAGAGAGTTTAGGACTTATGGCCACATGGGCTGGGGCCTTAGCTTGTCCCTGGAGCTTTGGGTGAGCAGGTCTGTGGCCCCCAGGCACTGCAGAGGTCAGGAGGGACTTGGGAAAGTCATCAGAAGTCCCTAGGTGACCATGAAGCCAATGGTCCTCCAAGGTTGGTGGGGAGGAGCAATGGCTACCTGAGGTCTGGAAGTGTTGGTGCCTGGCTACAGCCGGACATCCCCTTGTGCACGTGAGCACAAACATGTGTGTGTGTGCACAGGGGGTGGCCACAGGTATGCACACACATGCTCATCCTGGTGGCAACCAGGAAAGGGTGTCTGTGTTGTGTCAGGTCTGTTGGACACTCCATATCAATTGTCTTCTGGAAGCCCCATTGGCAGGTTTGCCCAGCTTCTTTGGTCTTGCGGAAGCCCCATGGCAGGCTTGAGTAGCTTCTCCTTACGGACCCAGCATATTGGGTACATTTTACAGAAAAATGAAGTTGGTCAAGGGCACATTTCCCAAGGTAACACAGTGAGTGGTGGCATCCAAGATGCCAAGCTGGGTGGTCAGGTTTTAAAACTTGTATCCTCTCCGGGCCCCTACCCATGGCCTTGGGGACTGCTCAACCCAGTATGTGGAGGACAAGCAGGACATGGACCAGATGGGTGTGGACAGACAAAGCTGTGTGGTCCAGGCTGTCCTGGACAGCTTGTGGCTCTGGATACTGGACCCTTGGGATGCTGAGCCACAGGACCAGGCCTTCCCAGGATCAAGTCCAGGAAAGAGTGTGCCAGGCACTGGCACTGTGGCCATCTGTTCAGTGAAGGTGGCCAGGCTTCAGGTGGCAGGCAGCTGTTGTCAAGGGAGGTCCCTGAAAGGAGGGTGGGCTCCAGATGTGCTTTATGGATTCGGGGACATGTAGGCTTTGCTGCACTCTGTAATTGCCTACAGCTGAGAAGTAGCTATTGCTCCCAGCTGGCTGGGAAGCTGGGTCCCTGTGCCCGATATGAGTGTGGGGTGGGACTGCAGTGGAGGCACTGGCAGGGGCTGGCTCTGCTAACGTGTGAGGCCTAGAGGCCAGGGATGGGGGTTGGTGACTGAGGACCAGTGGTCTGGGCCTCCATCCTCACCTGTATGGAGAGAACTGCACTTTGCTCTTGAGGTGGCCATGAGGCCTGAGAGTAAAGTACAGCTCATCCTGCCTCATCAAAGCTCAGGAGCCACTAGGAAGAGTGAATTTCAGAGCAACTGCCTGACATTTGCTTGAATTTCAGCACAATGCTCATAATGCTGTTTGCCGATCAGGCTTGCTGGGGTGGGTGGGAGATTCCAGCCCTGCTGATATCACAATCAGGGTTTTCCAGCTGTATGCAGTGGCTCACACCTGCAATCTTAGCCCTTTGGGAGGCTGAGCTAGGAGGGTTCTTTGAACTCTGGAGTTAGAGATCATCTCTACTAAAATTAGAAAAATTAGCAAGTGTTGTGGCAGATGCCTGTAGTCCCAGGTACTTGGGAGGCTGAGGCAGGAGAATAGCTAGAGCCCAGGAGTTGGAACATTTTTGCTGTGAACTCTGATGCCATGGCACTCTAGCCTGGAGCAACGAAGTGAGACTCTGTAAAGAAAAAGAAAAAAAGTCAGGTTTTCCAAGGTGGCTTGAGGATTATGCTTCCTCTGCCAGCTCCCCTCTGGATAAGGTCTGTTGGTAACTGGGGTGTGGTGGCTACCTGGAAACATATGTGAGCAACAATCATTGGGAAAGCACATACATCCTAAGAGTTAGGAATTTGCCCATAGCATTCTTCCCACTAGACTCTCCCCAAGTATATACACTGCCTAGATTCAAGGTGGGTGATAAAGATCCCACAGGAGGAGGAGTGTCAGTCACATCGGAAGGGTGAGGGGAGCCTGTGGGATGGGGGACTCCATGTAGACATGTGCACACAGGTGCAGCCATCTCAGCAAAATAACTATCTCCCCAATATTCTTGAGAGGGTTTTCGTAAGGACAGTAGAGTTTTTTCCAGACCCTAAATCCCATAGTGCTTTTGCTAAAGGTCCTTCTGACAGAAGGTCACAGGCTGGGAGAATCTAAGGGAGTGGGAGCCCCTAGAAAAGGGCGTCTCCTGGGGTTTGTCCTCAGGAAGGCTATGCAAGTGTAAGCAGATATGATAAAACACCTGCATGACATTTTGAGACAATGAAAGAATCTTGCTAATGTAAGACACGCACAATTAAGAAATTGCTCCCTGCCAGAGCTCTATCTGGAGTGGCCTATTCCAGACCCACAGGAGTCCGAAAAGCTGGGTTGACCAGTTGTTTCTCTGGAGTTGCTTGGGGTGGCGTGTTACCAGTGAGTTTTTAAAAAATATCCACGTTGTATATACAATTTAAAGTAATTAACTTCTTCAATTTGAAAAGCACAGCAAAAACTTGATCAAAATGTGAAAACAAAAATCTCTCTCTCTTTTTTTTTTTGTTAAATTTAAGATATCAGCATTCCTTTCTCATCTCCACCAGTCAGCCCCTTGGTGTATACTGTTTATTTGCTTGTTTTTAAAATTTAGATTTTTATCTTTTTAATTTTTCTACAAATGTTATCACCAGCCATGTGAGCATGGACAATGTGCAGACACTGAGAGGGCTGGGCATTGAGGTGAGGTGAGAAGGTGTGAGTGGGCTGGTGACCCCACAATGGGGCCAGGGGCCCAGGACAGCATGTGGCAGCCAGCACGGGGTGTATGTGTATTTGAGAGACATGGACAGCTGCTGGTGCACCGGCCTGTAGACCATTCCCTCTGATGATGTTATTTATGTTTGCAACACTCTGTTTTTACTTTCTGACCTTTCCAGGACAGTTCCCCAGGTGGCAATGCATGGATCTTTGCATATTGGGGGGGGAACTCTTTTTATTGAAATATAACTGCAGATCAAAAAAGGGCACACACACATCATGACTGCACAGCACGGTAGTGAACTTGCATGTGTTATCAGATTAGGACAAGACAGCACGGGCCCCACAGGCTCCCTCCAACCACGAACCTTGCAGAGATCTTCACCATCCTGACCTCTGACACCATCCTGACCTCTGACTGGCATTCATCTCTCTTTAATTTATAGAATTACAAGCATGGAGTCTGCAGCTCTTTGGGCCTGGCTTTTTTGGTGCAATATCACATGTGTGTGAAATCTGAAGAATGCGTCCTTTTTAACACTTGCATGGTGGCCCTAAGTTGTTTATCCCCTCACCTACTTATAAAGCCATTAGGATTATAATTAGTAATGTTTTATTTTTTCTGCCCAAGTCCACAGGTGTACCGTGGCTTCCTTCACAGACAGCAGAGAAAGCAGATGGAAGTAGCCCAGGCTATTACGAGGACTGGTCTATTGCAGGCTTGGCTATTCCCAACGACTTGACTTGGGCTGGCTTTTTGTTGGCCCTTTGCCTCTCTGGCTTCTCCTTATCTTTGGGTGACATTGGCAATGGTACCAGCCACTGTTAGGGGCTGTCCATCAGCAGGCCTTGCGCCATACACCTATGTGCGGTCCACTGAGGCTTCACTGTTTCCTGGGGAGAGCTGTTATCATCACACACACCATACGCTAGCCTAGGTATACTCACAGAGGTAGGCAGGCATGGGGTTGGAATCTGGACCCAGGATTCTGACTCCGGAGGCCAGGAGTGTAAGCTCTGTGCTATGCTGCCCCTTGGAGCAGAATGGAAACATTCACGCACCTGTCAGGCACAGCCACAGCGATCTTCAGACAAGAGTCCGTGGCCCTCTGCAGGTGCTGGGGCAGGGTCACTGTGCTCCGTGTCTTCTGTTGAAGGTGGGGATTTCCTTAACTCCTTCTCTATTCAGTTTTCAGGCTCTCCTGTCCTGTGGGTTGGCCTGATGGCTCCTTCTGGTACATTTGTTTTAGTTAGCTAACTAGTTAATCCTAGCTAACTAGGGGTTGCATTGTGGGTCAGTGGAACCAGCTGAGTCCAGCAGGCACTTCACCAGAATACACTTAGAACATTGCATGGTGCCCTCTGCATGGAGAACCTGGAAAACGTTTCTCTTTAAAGAAATGACTATACCACTTTGGAAAATGATGCCAACAAGCACACTCATCGTTTGCTAAGTGGGTCTTATTCTTTCCATGAGTACTTACTTGGAGATTAGTTTCTACTTTTTAGAATTAATTTACATATTATCACCTTTGCCAGTGAATGGGGGAAATCACACAGATGACAAAGAACTCAGAACATCTGAAACTCTCAGGGACATTGTTACTGGTGGGTGATGAGTTGACATTTCCTTTTCTCTTCTCCCCACTGCTTGCCAGAGCACAGAAATGGGAGAAAAAAATCCAGATTCTGGAGGCCACTTGAGCTGAGCATGGATTCCAGCCTGTCCACCTACTAGTGTGTGCAACTTTGGACTTGTGACCAGGTTGTCCCATTTGGAGTGTCTTGTCTGACTCCCCTGCAAGAGTGCCCAGCCGAGGATACATTCCTCCCTATATGGATCCCAGCTGGCAGGAGAGGGAGGCACAGAGAATGGAAACGAGACCTGCAAGGGGTCCTTGACCTAAGCTGGGTTGCAGGAAAAGGGGGTGGTGCTGGAAGCAGGCCAGGGGCATCGCAGAGCAGCTCCGGGCGGAGTGAACTCAGGACACCAGGTCTCTGGGCAATTGTGCCTCGTCCTAGCTCCTTTTTACTAGGCTGCTCCTGGAACTTGCAAGGAAAAGACATGTGCTTGGCTCTCGGTGATGGGTTCTTAAGTGTGCTTCCTTCTTGTCCTTTAGTGGACAGTCACTTCACAGAAGGTGAAGGCTCAGGGGCAGGCCACCCTGTCCTGTGGATGCCCAGCACTGTCACCGTTAAAGCTCAGAAGCTTGGTTCACATCCACCAGCGACTCAAGCCAGGAGCCCAGAGTCACCCTGACTCCCTGCCCCTTGTTCCCCAGATTCCCTTGGATTATTGAGGTCTCCTGAAGCCATGCCTGTCTCACTGACTGTCCTGCACACCTGTGGGGTGTGTGTGCACTGTGGCCACAGCTCGCTGGCTGTTGTGCTCTCAGCCACTCTGCCAGTCCGTTCTTTGGTGGCCTTTCTCCACAGCAATGTGAAGGGATATTGCCTTGCTGGGAGGCTGGGAGGTCACTGACATTGGTACACACCACCCTAAACACTTCAGCATCATTGGCTAGATTGTAGCTTTGGTTTACTTTTTTTTTTGGAGGGGGGAGAGGCAAAATTTGCCTTCAGTGAGATGTTCCTATATTAACAGAATGATCTGATGAATTTAGACAAATGCATCCCCCTCTAATGTAATCCAGACCTCTATCAAGATCTTTTAGAGCAGTGATTTTCAACTGGCATGCTGCAGCACACAAGTGTGCCATAAAAATTTTTAAAAGATCATTAATTAAAAGATTTTAGAAAGAAGTTCAGAGCTCAGTAAGTATATTCTTTTTTTTTAATTCTTTTTTTTTGGATCAACATAATTTAAGTATGTAGTGCGAGTTGAACTACAGGTTCAAGTGTGCCATGAAATAAAAAAGATTGAAAAATACTGTAATAGAGTATCACCATCACGCTAGAAAGTTCCTTATATCCCTTCCCGGCCAATCCTGCTTCTAGTTCCCCCGACATTAGCACTGGCTGGACTTTATCAGCATAGTTTAGCTTCATCTTTTCCAGAAATGCACATAAATGGAATTGTGGCGTCTGTAGCCCCTGGTCTGGCGGGTCATCTGCAGTGCTGGTCGCATGCAGCAACAGCTGGATACTTTCCTTACTGAGTCGCATTCCAGCCACAGACAGAGCTCAGTTCGGCTGACGGATGCCTTGAGCGCTGTTCTCTCTGGCACTAATGAGCTCTGTGCCTCCTCATACACATCTTGGGACCAATGCTTTCATAATTCCTGCACTCAGAAGGGCAGCATGCACCAGCCTTTCTGATGCTCCCCTTGCCCACTTCTGGGCCACACGGCCCCCACGGTGGAGAAGCCCTGAGCTGTTTCTCACCCACCCGATGCCACACTGACACTCTGACTGTGCTTTGGAGTGTCTCTCCTGGGTAGTCTGGGTTCTAGCCCTGAGAACAAGGGTTTCCTTTGGGAGTTATTCCTAGAGGTGCCAGCAGGAGTGAAGACCGAGGCAGGAGTGTGCACAGCGTGTGCTGAACTGTCACCTCTGGACACTGAGGCTCGACCCAGCATGGATAAGGTCCCCTCTGGAAGCTGGAGTATTAGCCTTTGACCTCCTCATTGCACCTCATCATAGGCTGAGCTGCCAATCTTGCCCTAAACTCTCTGGCATACCCCAAGAGCAGGTGGGGCATGCACCACAGAGTGTGGGAATTCTAAGGCCAAGCTAGCAGCGCCCACAGCATGGGCCACAACTTCTCCAGAAGCCTCCCTGGCCACCTGCGGCCAGGCTCAGGTGTGCTCTTGTCCTCCATGTGCTGCTGACATGCCTGGCCATGCTCCATCCTGTGTTGGGATGGTCTGCGGGTCAGGGTCCTTCTTCCAGCTGGGGGGCTTTCCACCTCCACATCCCTTCCATGCACCAATTCCTTCTACCCTCACAGGGCTACCAGCTCTGTCCCAGGAGTCACTTTCTACAGGGCTGTGTCATGGGGAATTGGCTGGGATTGCTGGCAAAGGCGCTAGCTCCCTCCCCCACCTCCCTAGCCCATGCGCCCTGTGTGACCCTAGACAAACTCTGTGGACTGGGCTGAAGGTGAGGCGAGGACAGCATGTGAGGGGGGTTTGTGGGGTGTAGCCAACTGGAGCAGACTAGTTCCACACGCTCCCCAGGGGCTCCCTGAGAGGGAGCTGGGAGGTTGGCTCTGGCCAAGCTGCCAGGTGTGTCTGCCATCCTGTCTGCACCACCCTGGCCCAGGTGGGTGGAGTGAGCAGGGAAGCAGGTGCAGAGGGTTAGAGCTTTTACCTGCTTTAAGAGAGAGAGTGTCCCGCAGGTCTCTTGTACCCAAGGTCACTGGAAGCAAGTGCTATCGGACCTCCTTGGTCTCTTGGTCATTAGATAGCCCCAGGAAGTGGGCCTGATGTTTGAAAATCTTAAGTGATGTTGGCCCGTATGGACGAACGTCCAGGGCACAGAGCTGTGTAGTTCTCCACACTCTTGTCTGGAAATCTTTGTGATTTCTCCTTACTTGGTGACTTTGTCCACTCAGCCAGGTGTTTGGAGTCCCTTGCAGGTGCACGATGGATGCTATGATGACTGCTCAGCGGGCTCAGTTTCTACTCATTTGTCACTTACGCCCTGTCCCCTGAGGGCTGCTGCAGGGTGGGGAGGGTGCCACGCTCCTCCCTGGCCGGCCCCCCCCCCGTCATGTTCCAGGGCCTGGAGGTTCTCTTTCAGATTCTCTGAACCCAGGAGGCACATGAGGAGAGAGAAAGCTAATGCCGTGGGGGGTTTCAGGGCCAGGCCTTAAGGCAATGCACATCACTTCTGCTCACCTGCAATTTGCCAGGACATTCACATGGCCCCATTCAGTTGTTGAGGTGTCAGAAATATATTCAGTGGGTGCCCAGAGAAAGGGCTGGAAGGACAGGTGGCATTATCTTGGCTATGGGTGGGAAGGGAGAGGTGGTTAGACCAGTCGCTCAGCCACAGGGGCTCTTGCTCCAGCAAGAAGCAGGCCTCCATACCACCCACAGAAGGTGTGTGACCCCTGAACAATGGCCTTTTCCTATTTCTAAGCTAGGACTCAATTTTTCCCAAAGTAAAAATTCTCAAATAATTCTAAAGTTAATTCTCATTTGGTTATATACTGTATGTAACACGTTTTTACCCAAACGGTGCCCACAGGCCAGGGCTGCACATGGAAGCTTCCCGAGAACTGATGGCATACCTGGGGGCGAGCCAGGCTGGGACACTTGGAGCTGACTGGCTGGCCAAGGCTCCCTCTGTATGAATCTGCAGCAAGGACTGTACGACTGTGTGTTTCCCAGGGTTAGATGACTACGGGAGGTTTTTATAATGGAGCTCTTTCTTATGTGCAGTGTCCCTCAGTACAGTTTGCAAACAATAGGGTTAAAATTCATTTTTAGTGAAAAATTTAGTGTCAAATTGGGACTCTCATCGGAAATCCGAGGCTTGAGGTTTCTGTCTGCACCACAGAGGAAGGGGATGTGGGGCCATTCGCAGGACAGAGTAGCTCAGGAGGGCTGTACCAGATCTGGGGAGGGCGTAGGGGTGAGGGTCCCCCTGGGCTGTTGGTGATGGGAGCAAACCCCCACGGGGTCACTAAGGCCCCTGGCCTGCAGCGTAGCTCCTTCTGTGGGGGTGAGTGCTACTGCTTTGATACCTGCAGCATTTACAGCCCAGACATTCTTCCAGGCTTCATCAAAGTTCCAGGGGAGCTTTTATTAATTGAAATTTAATAATTTCCTGGTTTCTTGTACCCTCAGTGAATCCCCAACAATAAAAAAAAAGAAAATTAATAATTTATCCAACATGGCAAATAATGGAAAACATGAGCAGAAACAGGGGCAATGGGAAAAATGAAAGCATTTTTCGAGTGAATAAAATGCCAAAATTTGCAAAGGTGAGCTACCTTCTTCATGAGGGACAGAAATAGAGGGTCTTTGAAATATTCATTTACTAGCAACTGCAGGTCCCGAGGAACTGATTTCATTTGGAACAATTCACACCCATTACCTGGAAGTACAAAGGACCCTTTGGGATTCTTTCTGGAACTTGTTGGCTTCGAGATCTGTCCTGAGATCTTGTTCTCTCTTTGCAAGATCCTGGTTAGTTTCCATTTGGGACGACTGATGTCTGTCCTTAGTCAAGAGCCAAACTGTCCGTTCTCTACCCTTGAAGTCTTTCCTTGGTTTTCCAGCTCCTAGAGCAGCATGAGGACTTTGCTTGGGTGACAGTTCTGTTTTTTCCTGTTCAACACTTCCTCCATTCCCCCAGGTGCCCAAGTAACCAAAGATAAAAGATCAAAACATAATAGTGTCCTGTTGACACAGTGGCACTGTAACTACTATTTCCCCTTCCTGTATGCCCAGGTTATGGGGACACTTGGAGAAGGAGCTGGAGCCATCGCAGATTCCCACTTCTACAGGAGCCAGTTGTCGGACTGACACATAGGAAGGACATAACACCGTAGTGGACAAAAGACATCAACAGAAGACCACAAACATTTCTGCCGCCATGGAGTCCCTCAGGAAACCAGGTCTTGTTTATACCTAGCCACACGATGATTTATAGATATACAGCATTTCATGTTGAATCTAAAGAGCCAGTGCATTTCTGGAGAAACAGCTTCACAGCTGGGAGTGGCCGGTGGGTCTCAGGGAGCCAGTGCCTGGCATGGGTTTGAGAGCAGAGGGTCTGCCTGGGTGACTGGGGCTGTGGCAAGGAGAGGGCTGTTACTGATGGGCAATGACAACTGCTTTCTATTGCTCACTGTTGTCACTGAGGCAGCAACAAGCCTCGGAGCCCAATGGGTTGTCCGGTGTTGTGTAATAGTCTAGCACATATTGATTTTAGATCAGCCTAGATCTGGGTTAATGAGTGCTTTGTTTCTTCTCCAAAGCAGCTTTCTCTATGCTTACAAAACAAAAATAATGTGCAGCTCCCATGTCTGCAGGCCCTGAGTGATGTTGGCTCGGAACAGGTCCTTGTGACATTAACTGCAAAATTCCATGGGCCTCACAGGACCCCAGGCCCACCTGCTCTACTTGGCTCTGTGTTACCTTCCAGCCTCTTAAGTGTCCTTCACAAGTGTCTCTGGCTCACTCTGCTTCAGGGATACAGCTGGTCTGTCATCGGCCGACCTCAAGGTCCCCACCTAAGGGTGTCCACCAGCCCTATTCCTGCTCCTGCCCCATGTCCCTGAGTGGCAAACCTTTCATGTTTCAGGGCACCCTGCATGCATCTGCCATATTGGAGCAATTCCAGATGACACATGGGGTGTCTGTACGTGGCAGAGGGGGGCCTCCTTCCACCACACTCATTCCCTTTGTCACGTGGGCTGCAGGACTCACAGAAATGTTTATGGAGACGGTTTCTGTCTCTCTGGTCCCCTGTTCATCCTTTCTGCATTGGGACCTGTCGCCCACCTCCAATGTCTCTTTCCCTCGGGTACTTGTCATAAAATCCTTTCAAAATCCCAGTAGGAAACCCTGCCTAGAGACATTCCCTCCTTCAGTGGCCAGAGTGGAAGTCCCAGTTTGGTTTCAGCTGAGAACCTGTTACAAACATATGCGTAACTGTTCACAAAGACGGCATTTTACACATTCCTCTCAGTTCGTCACCACCACAGCTTGGTGAGGAGGGTTTTATTTTTGTTCTTCTTTCCCAGGCATAGCTGAGAACACAGAGGCGTAGGGAAAGACAGACTTGAGATCAGCCTGTGGTCTGCGTACATTTCATGAATCTTCTTTTCCTTTCTAAGTTTTAGTAAGTGACCACAGGAAGCTCTTTAAATAAAAGTCTTATGTAAGGAAAATCTCTCTTGCATGGAAGGAAGTCTGATGTGCACGGTGAGCCTCATCGGATGCACTTTGAATCCCGGCCTTCTTCCCACGCTCCTGTCGATGGGAAGGTACTGAGCCTCAGTGCCTGGCAATCTGAGTTCATGTCTGAATTTGGGAATAGTCTTTGGCGGCTTCTCAGTAGTGTGAAATCAGGATCTTTGAAAATGGCAGAAAGCAGCTTTCTCACCTGCTATCTTGATCCCCTCTTGCCTGAGTTCTAGATGTGGAACTGGGGCTGCTGACATGTTTGGATATGAAGATGTATTTCTCCTCACCAGTGTTTTGGGAAATTAGTCCGCAATCCTCTATTTCTCAAAGTCTTACCATAGCTTCCCAGTATGAACAGGATCAATGACCAGGTCCTTTCCTGGTGGCAAAAATCCATTTCTAACCAGGGAGGCCAATTTTTTCTTAGTATTTATCCACTCCCAGCATGCACCAGTAAGGTGTCAGGCCCATTCACTCACTTGACTAACTCTGAGTGCCTACTGAATGCCGCGGACTTTGCCTGTACCGGGGCTATAGTTGTCACTTATGTGCATGTACATGCGTGCCTGCGGGCCTGAAATACTAGTGCCACCAGCCACAATTATAATTGACTCAGTACTAAGATGGAGAGGATGTGAGAGCCAAGCCAGGTTGTGACAGGGACATGAAGGAGTGGGGTCTGCACTGTGGAGTGGAGGGTGAGGGCCGGACTGAGGAGGGTTGTTGAGGTAGGCAGGGCAAGCCCTGGAGAAACTCTCCAAGCAGAAAGAGCAGTGTGTGCTCCAACCCTGTGGAGGGGAAGCCCTTGGTGCACTGAAGCCAGAGAGCCCGTAGCAGCAGGAGGGAGAAAGGGAAGGGCCAGTCATGCCAATGGAGGGTGGAGGGATGGGGTGGTTCTATCATGAGGCCATTTGCAGGCCATGATGAGAAGCTTGGGTTTTATTTAAGACAAAGAAAGAGCTGATAGTGGTACATGGCCCTGTGTAGCCCTCCCTCCGTGACTCTGATTGGACCCTGGACTGACTTGGACTAACAATGCGTGCAGTGCAGCTGAGGAGGCCTGAGCTACTGCCTATGAATTCCGTGGGGAGGCTGTGTGGAGAGACACTGAGACTGTGGACAAGAGAGAGGCCCACACCCCACTGTCCCAGCCACACTCAGCCTCCAGCTGTCCCCAGCGTTCCAATATGTGATGTCTCAGCCCCCAGTGCCAGCAGACTAAAGCCACAATAGGACTGGCCAAAGAACTATCCAGTTCTGCCCAGCCAATCCACACAGTTTTTGTCGCAAGCCACTAAGATGTGGGTGGTTTTTTAATGCATCAGTAAATAATGAATAAGATGATATTCATACCAGACCTCGCTCCAAAACTTTTTCTACCCTATTATCCTCATCTCAACAAATGGAGCAACCTCCTTCCAGTTAATCAAAGCTCAACCTAGAATCCTCCTCATCCTGATCCTCTCATGCCCCCGAACACACCCATATGCCAGTGTATGCACACATAGGCAAACGTGCACATACATGCACACACAGCACATACAAGGGCACACATGCACACAGTATGCATATGCACACACACCCCCTGAGATACATCTGCCCCTTCCTTGCCCTCATCCAGCAGCCATCATTCTGGGTGCCTGGTCAGGAGGCCAAGGTCGGTGAAGGAAGGGCCAGATCACGGGGACTTGCATTCCATCCTGTTTTAAAATGACTTAATTTCCTAACGAAGCCATCGAATGGTGGCTTTTATATTTTAATTAACGAGATAGCTTCTTCAAATAAAATTCTGAGTCTAATAATACAGCAGACACAAGCCTGGCTGCTCGGGCTGACCTGCTGCAGTTGGAGGCCTGGGTACCAGAGATCCCTGGGGGTCCAGCTATCCTGCAACCCCATCTGCTCAGGGCCACCCCCAGCCTCTGAGGGGCTCTGGTGCACATGTGGGGAACCTTTGAAAGATCGTCACCTTGATGAACAAATGTGCTCATCTCCTTCTTCCTTGATGCTTTGGAGAAATACCTCCGAGTAGAATGATGTTCACTCTTTAGTGAATTTAGGACTTTCATAATCAGGAAGGCCTTCGCCTTTCAGCCTGGAAATTTGTCAGAAAGTACCTACCCCCTTGCATCTTTGCTCTTGTTGGATCCCTCAGGCTGGCTGAGCTGCCCCCACTCACCCCACGTGGAGTAGAGGCAGCTGTCTAACCAAGGGTGTGAGAATTCCAGAGCATATCACCATTTCAGGTTTCTGCTCGTTACGCAGCAGTAAGTAACTGAAACAACAGCACAAAGGGTCCCAGTCAGCCCCTGGGAGCCTGACTCCAGCAAGCCTGGTCCATGCCTGCAAACCACCCATTTTATAACAGGCAGGCCACAGCCAGGCGGGCCCTGACAAAAAGAGGCATTACAAGTTGCATTACTGCCAACATCAGCAAAGTGGGATTTATATTCTGTCAACCTCTGCTCTTTGTATTAAAGACAAATTATGGAAAACGAAACATCTCAAAATCATGTTTAATGAGGTTATCGCTTAGTGTATTCTGTTTAGTCTAAGTTAGAGGCAAAGACGTTTATGGGGGTGTGCTGGGCATATTATATTAACCCCCCATCAATTCACTCTGTTTACTGCTATTCCCACCACACACTTGAGAAAATTGAGACTTAGGTTGACTAAGTTGTGCTCAAGCTTCCACAGCTGCGGGAGTAGGAGGAGGGCTCTGTGTTCAGATTTGCAGCCCCTGACATCCAGCATGCACATTACCTGGAATACTCAATCACTGTTAATTCTACGACCTTAAGTTGTTCTCCAAACTCAAGCAAGTGTCAATAAGTAGGTTTCTCCATCCTCCTGCTGGGGGAGGCCTCATGCCCTTGTGCACCAGCCCAGCTCTGTTGCTCAGTTTAGAAACATGATCCCCACCAAATATCCCAGAGTCTGGTTTTCTAGCTGCTCCCATTCCCAGTTGGCACTACCAGGGTGTCACTGGCACTCTGGCAGTGGCACTACAGGAATTTCCTTGTGCCATGCTTCCAGCACTTTCCCCTTTCCTAGTATGGACTGCTCCAGTTATTTGGAGAGCTTCCATTCTGATTTGCCTATAATTTTCCAGTTTAGAAAGCTATGAGTGGGTAGAGCAGATGGCTCATCAGTCTCGGCTGTGTTTCCTTTTCTGGGTATCACAGGTGACCAAACTGGCTAGGTTGAGGCACCGTAGCTGTAGCATCACTGAAATTTGTGTAAAACTTCCAACTTTGACTGCATTTAGAGAACCCAGTCATGCAAGGCTGTGTCTTGTCTGGAGGGGGTTTCTGAGGAAGGCTTGTGAGTGGGCAATTCCATGGCAGGCCATGTGTGAGGCCAAGGAGGGGGTGGACAATGTTGTGGCCCCCAGGCTGTGGGTCTGTGACACAGAGAAGTAAGGTTTCAAGACTCTGTGCCTGAAACCAGTGGTTCAGGTGAGGGGAGGCTAAATCCTGTTTGTCCAAAGCACAGGTGCCTTTGGGGAAAGGGCTTTGCAGGGGTAGATGGAGTCCCAGGTCTGGGACTGGAAGGAGTCTCACACTTGTAATGTGGAGCACCGTGGGGGCCAGAATGTTGCGTCAGAACCAAGAGTTCGCTGGCCCTGCAAGGGAAGCATGGAGCTAGGATCCCCCATCCTTCTGAGGTGACCCTGGAGTCCTGTTCTGGGAAACCTGATCTTGAAGCCCCCTACATCTTACAGATCAGATTCTTTTTTCATTCCCAGCGCCCGTGTGCCCAGACCAGTGTCTGTCCTCAGAGCTGTCTTCTAACTGGCCCTCTGCTACCCAGGGAAGTTGCCTCAACATGGGACCTCTCCTACCCCAAAGACCATATGCCTCCCATGAAGAGGGCTCAGCCAGGCTCCAGAGGAACTCCACTTGGCAGAAAAGCAGCCATAAGGTGATTTGGGGGAAGAGGCTGGGAACACGAATGGGCTCTGGGTTCAAACCTGGGCTCTTTCTTAACTCCTTTCATGCCCATCTAGTCATGAGTATAACAGGAAGACTAGTAGCACCTGGTGAGTCCTGAGAGCCCACATGCTTCCCGGGGCTGGCACTTCCAGAGTGCCCACCAGGACCAGCGTTGTGATGCATGTGCTCAGGCCCACAGAGAGGGCACCTGCAGGTCAAGACTGACAGCTGTCCTTCCCTCTCCTCCCCTTCCTATACAGTTCAGGAAATCACTTAGAATCAGTGTCACACATGCACCAATTGGTGTTCATGTCCGTCGTCACTGAGTGTCTTGTGATTTCATGGAACCCAAGCAGCTCAGCAATGCAGGAGGCTGACCTGCTTCCCCAGGCCGCTTGTGAGGCTGTGTACTCAGGCCTTCATAGCTCCTGAAGTTGGCCCCGACCCCTGTGGGACCCACACCACCAGGCCGGGCAGCATGCCACCTCTCTTTCTTGGTCACTTTCAGAAAGTGTCCCCTGATTGCTACAGCTTTAATAAGATCTGAAGCTGTATTCAGAGGAGTGGAGGAGTAGCAGGTCTCTTCAAGGATACATGTTTTGCCCTTCCTTTGGTGTGGATCCTATCCCTGGGTGAGTCACAGAAACTAGATTCTTTTTCTGTCCCCCAAACTCAGTCCCCTAAATAGGGGGGTGAGTGGGTAGTTATAAGTTCAGCCTTATGCACTAATGAAAATCTGGCTGGCAGGTGCCCACAGAAAGAAGCCTTCACTCAGCCAGTACTAAGTGAAGGGAAGGGCTGATGTGATGCCACCTGAGACCCACCCCCCTGCAGCTCTACTTGGGTGGGGTGAAGGTAGGCAGCAGCTTTCCCAGGACACTGACTATCACCAGGTCCTGGCTGACTCAGGGACTTGTAGGAAGTGCTGAGGAGTCCAATTGGCTCCTCCATGAATAGGTCAACTCCAAGAGGAGGCTGTGTGGCCAGCCCATCAACCATTCTTTGTGAGTGACAGGACAGAAGGATGGTCTGGACCCTGCACTCACACCCATAGTCCTCAGAACTTACATGTGTCAGTGCCTGTGTGCAGAGGGGTCTCGTGGAATGCAGTGAGCCAGCACTCTGCTTGGTGTCTGGGCTCTTTGAAAGTGCACCAAGCCTCTAGACACTGCAAAAAATAGAAAGTGGTCCTGGTGCTCGGTGTGATTATGGGCAACTGATGTGCAGGGTATGGCTTTAACACATAGGGCTTACAAATGCAAGAATCCTGTCCAGTGAGCACCTGGCCTGTGGTGCTCAGTACCCCGGAGTCCACATCACCTCAGGTGCTTTTCTGCTTTCTGCATTAGAATGAAGCCTTCTCTGGTGACAGAGAGGAGTGTAATGCTCGCAATCTTGATTGCATGAGAAATGGAGCAAAGCAGGCCGCCAAGGGCACATGGAACCCCTTAGGGCCATTGTTTCATGGAGTCTCAGATAGGAGAATTTAAACATGTTATTCATTTTTATTTTTTTTAATGTTATTCATTTTTAAAAAGAACAATGTACTGAAGCCTATCAATACTTAAGAATAAGGGCCTGAGCTAAACCATGATCACTCGTGAAGTCATACTGTCATAACCGATAAGGCATAAAAGTGACAAAAAAAATGGAAGAGAAGACCCAGTATTCAGAGGGTAAGGTGGACACCAGGAGAGCCAATAAGAGGCACAGGAACTGGGGGGTACGGAGGTTGTAACTGCAAATAATATGTGAAAGAAATGCATGCTCATGTTTCTAACAGCGAGTAAAGCAGGCAGCTTGTATTGAAAGTGTATGATACATTGCAATATTTTGATAACTTAGAAAATCAAATAAGAATAAACAGCAGGATGAATCAAAAGCCCGTGGCAGAGCCACACGGCGGGATTCTGCCCCGTGTTGAGAATGAGCAACTGAGCCCAAGAAGCCAGTGTAGAAAAGACCACACTGTATGGCTCCACTCCTGTTAAATATAAGGGCCGCTGAGCCACTCTGCTGCTGGCAGTCAGGAGAGTGTCACCTTTGCGGGCAGGTTGTTGGGGGAGAGGGAGTTGGTGGGTGGGTTGTTTCCTCACCTGCATGGTGCTTATTTTCATATGTAAGCTTTAGTCAATGAATAATTAATAAATATCTTCAATAAGTGAACATATAATTTAATAATGATCATCTTAACCACAGCCAACATGTGTGTGCTACCCGCTACGGACAGGTGCTAAGTGGTTTTGTGCCCATCAGTTCCCATTGGTCCTCCTGGGCATGCCTGTGGTCGCAGCTGTTGGCTGTCCCTGGAACCCTCTGTCCTCGTCCTGCGTGGCTGTTTCCTCCCTGCCTTTAGCTCTCAGCTCACCCTGCACCACAGTCTCTGTTTTAATTAATTTCTGCTCATCCCCTGTGGCGACCTAAACGAGTTGCATGTCAGCTGTTTATTTGTTGATTTCTTGTCCGTGTGCTGCTGGCGCAGCTCCTCTGGAGTGCACGGACCTCACTGGCTTCTCATGCCTTCTCCAGAGCTAGGGCAGTGCCTGAATCCTAGATGGTGTTATCCAAGCCCGTACCTATGGCTTCCTTCCATCAGGCCTCTACTTGCTTTCCAGGCCCCGTCTTCCTGCATCTCCCCTCCGCAGGCAGTGCTGGGCTGTGCTGCAGGTGGCTAGTGGCACAGGCCAGCCGGGTTCCCTCTCTGTTGGAGGTTCTCATCTGAGGTCTTGCTCTTGCTTAACAGGCTCCTTCTAGCTGGACTGTCTTAGCACAGGCAATACAGCTTTTGAGGTTGTCTTTGGCCCCAGCAGGGTGGGAAGCACCCCTGGTGTGCCTGTGGCATCCTGGAGTGCCCTGCATGATGCTAGGGGGCCAGGGCAGATGTACGGCCCCTCTTCCAGCACAGCTGGTGCAGGGTCTGCTCTCCACACCACCAGCCAGCCCCAGTTGCCCTCCTGCTTCACAGGGGCAGGGAGCAGCTTTGTGAGAGGGCAGGAGGAGCCTAGAGAGAGCCAACTGGGGGCCTTGAGGGCTCTGAGGTCCCATCACCAGGGCTCCTGGTGGTGCTCTGTGGGCCTCCCACCTCACCTTAGCCTGCTTTTAGCCATTAGCACCCTGCTTTTACAGCGGGTGTTTGCTGGTCTTTCTGCTCATCTGGACTGTTTTGAGGCTCAGGCCTGTTTTATTAACTGTTCTGTCTCCAGCACCTGAGAAGGCTGTCCATGCACGGAGCCTTTGAATAAGGCTTCGAGAGGATCCAGAGCCTCTGAGACGCGGCAGCAGGAGGGACTGTGGGCCGCCTCACCCACCAGTCCCCACGTTTACTGTCTGTTTACTGTTTGTTTACACTAAAGGAATACCTAGTGGTCTGAAACCTCCTGAAGGGCTCAGTGAAAAAAGTTGAGAGCTGGCAGAACTCTGGCGTGCCGTCTCGCTGGAGAATCACGTTCCTTTCATTCTCCAATTTGCATGGTTGCCTGCGCCCTTGTGTGTGTACATGTGTGTGCCCATCACTCCCTGCTGGCTTGGCTCCTGATCATAGACTGGGGCAAAACACTTACACTGGAACTTGCATTGAAATTGGTCAGGGAGACTTACTAAGCCTAGTACAGCCTTGGAAGGTGTGAAGATAACATATAACATTGGCAGGCGTAATGCACCAAAACCTCCCTTGTGAATGAGTTTAAAACATTACTTGATGTCTGAGTTTGAGGGCACATGCTGCTGCCTCCGTTGATGTTTGCTGGGTGAGTGACAGAGCCAGGATGACAGGTGGACTATTTATTTGAACTTAGGAGAAGCAAGTTCTGAATGCTTTCTTCCTTATTCAAAAGCTTCGCCAGGTGGGTGTAGGGGCTTACGCCTGTGATCCTAGCACTCTGGGAGGCCGAGGCCCATGGATTAGTTGAGCTCAGGAGTTTGAGACCAGCTTGAACAAGAGTGAGACCCTGTCTCTACTAAAAAAGAAAAATTAGCCAGGCGTTGTGGTGAGTTTCTGTAGTCCCCAGATACTCAGGAAGCTGAGGCAAAAGGATCGCTTGAGCCCAGGAGGTTGCTGTGAGCTATGACAGCACGGCACTCGATACAAGGTGATAGAGTGAGACTCTGTCTCAAACAAACAAACAAACACCCCCAAAGCTTCATCTGTCCTACATGCCAGCTTCCTGGTAGAGCAGGGCAGGACAGCGCCTGGAGTAACACAGGAAAGTGCTGCCCTCACCTTCCAAGGGCTCCTCTCCACCTTACTGTAAACCTAAGTCTCTCTCGAATTTGTTAGCAGATAATTCAAGGGGAGCTTCTGGGGAAGATGGAGTACCGATTGACAGTAACTAGGAACCCTGACCCCTGGCCATGAGGAGAGGGAAGCTGCCAGAGAAGGGCCGGGGGCTGTCTGAGAGAAAGGTCCCATCTGCTAGTTGGCTGGTGGGATCTGGCCTGCGTCTTCTAGATTCAGGACTTTAGGGGGTGTTCTCGGTCAGGAAGGAACAAATAAGGGAGACTTCAAATTATGTTCAGCAGGAAGACATGGTAAGTCAGAAACAATGACTTAAACTTCAATTGCATTTTGTAAAAATAAAAAACACATAAAATATCCCCATGTAATTGCTTCATGAACTCACTAGCTTTTGAACTTAAAACTCAAAGTGTTTTGGAAATGAACTTCATTGTTCCTAAATCTCAGATGAGGCTGTTCTCCTCACTTAGAGAGCATCTGTCTTCCCCAGTCAGATGGGCTTCTGTCACGAACGGCTGGTTCCCACAATGTGAGACTCAATGCTAACTCATCAGAACCGCCTTATGTCCATGAAATATTTTATCAGGAAAGGGTGTGTGTTACTCACTACAAAAGTATGGAGGAGATTGAGCTGTCAAATAATGAGTCCTGTGTACATGAAGGAACCCTCATCAGATGGCGCTGAGTCAAAGAACTGTTCCTGGTGCTTTATTAAGTGCCTGGATGTCTAATACAAAGACATAGGCAGTGACCTGCCTGCTCACTGCCCCTCCACCATGGCCAGGGGTGGAGTTGGGTTCAGCCAGGAAGCTTCTCTCAGTCCCAGATACCTGAAGGAAGAGGTGACCAGGTGTGACTTCCCTAACTGCACTGTTAGAGATCAGCTGTGCTCGATCCAGGTCTTTGTGAAAAAGTATTCTGCAGGAGATTGGAGTAGCCCAGGACTTCCTTCCTCTCTGCATGGAAGTTTGACGGCGCATCTTCTTCCCATCAAACCCTGGTTGGGGATTAGGGAATCTGCAAAGAGAAATGACTGACATGTTAGTCTCACCACAAAGAAACCCTGATGAGCATCCTTGTTCTTCACCTTCTGTGCAGAGCTGTTCTAGGATATTCTATGGCTTCCTTCTACAGTTTGGCCATAAGACATAGGAGAGACCGAGCAAGACATTTGTCCTGGAATAGGTCTGCTTGTGGTTTTTATTTTCAAATATTTGAGCTTCAGAGGCAAAAACCACTTTGCCTAAGTAGGAAAGAAGCTGGGTAGCTAGTCCTGCCTAATCCCTTGGGACTTTTCTAGTTCATGTCTTTGACTTACCAGTGTGGGATTGGAACCTGAGAGATTTGACATACACATTTATTGAATCAGGATGGGGAAACAAGAAACTGATGTGGTGAGAGTGGATCACTTAAATATCACTGCTTTTGGAAAATTCAAGAGTTAGTTTATTCACCCTCAAAGTAGTTCGTGTATTGTGAAAACGCACATTTACAAATACTGTGAAATTAAGTAGAAACGTCTATGGCAGGATTATTTTCCTCGGAACCTAATCGAGGCTTATGTTCCTGCCCTGGTAAGACATCTCTCCCCACTCGGGAAGGGGTGGGCCTGGGCGTGCATTCTGGGCTCCCTTCTTGGGGAGCAACTAACAGCTTATTGTGTGTTAGGGCTGAACAGAAAGGGAGGTTTTCAGAAATCTGGGAAAGAGCCCCAAGCACAATTTGTCTGGGGGAGTTCTGGGAGGCTGGCCAGCTCTGGCTTGCAAGCAGCTTGTGGGGTCCAGGCTGTGCTCCTGCAAGACGGGAGAGGAAGTGGGACTTTGTCCTCATTTTCCTGGACAGTGTGAGTATCTAGCAACCCAAGGGATAGGGCAGGAGCCATGAGAGGTGGCTGAAGCTGGTCTTCCCACTTGGGGTTTGGGGGCTCAGAGCCAGATCTGATTCAATTTGGGAAAGATAAAGTATTGCTTTAGTGTTAATAGGCTCAGTGACTTACTTGGATTTTTCATCTAATGAATGTATTAAATAAATTTATCCTACAGCCAAGCTTTGGAGTTCACTGACAAATTCTCTCAATCCCCTAGGTGAAGGGCAGGGAGAGGGAAGAGCTGCTGCCCTGTATGGAGACTTCCCTCCTTCTCTGGGACACAGCTGGTATTCTTCCCTGTGGCCTCATGCCCATTAAAGGGCCACCTAGGCCCAGTGAAAAAGGCAGCTCCTTCTCCCCTTCTTCCTTCCTCCTGGTGGGGAGCAGGTCTGCAGCCCCACACTGCAGTAGCACCCTTACAACATGAACAAGGAAAATGCCTGGCTTCAGGAGGGTGGAGCAGGGGGGCCGTCTGGGCCCCGGTCCTCAGGGAGGTGCCACTGTGGTTCTCCGTGAGATGGAAACACACCTCTACCCTGAGACTGCTGAACACCAAGCTTGGATAGTATTGGAATGACCCAGTATGATGTGACTACAAATAGATCTGGGTCAAAGTGAAATCAATACTCCCTTGCCTGACTCACAGAGGGGCAACTGATCATAAGACTCGCTGCCTCCCTCCCTCTCTGCACAGCAGCCAGGGGACCGCTGAGAGGCCCAGGCGGTGCTTGGGTTTGGAAAGTGCGCGGTGCTGAAAAACCCAGTGCTCCTCGGTATTCTCAAGACACCCATCCCCGGTTCCCATTTCCCATTTTAAATTGTGCGCAGACACAGCACAAAGAGACGTGGTTATTTCCCTGTGCATTGTCAGCAGTTTCTCTGAGCCAAGCCTGCCTTCCTGGAGGACAGCAGGGAGCCCATTAAGACTTGTGATTTATAGGGTCTTGCTTCCTATTCCCAAAGGACACTACTGTGCTTTCTGCCTTTGCCTGTCCCTTCTCCTCCCCTCATTGTCTTCTTCACACCCTTCCTCTAATCTTCCCATAGTCCCTCTGGGTTGTGGTAATGCTGTACAGCAACCTTGGCCCCAGAGCCCTTGCCCTTGGGCCTCTCTTGGCTGCCTTCCAAGTGCACAGAGAACGGTGGTGATTGGCACAGGCCCTGTCTCCTCCCCCTAGCTCCTTGGCCACGTGTGCAATGCATCGGTGGGTATCATTCATCTTGAAATTGAAACCCCCCTCGGTTAAATTTATAGCCTCTGTGTCTCCCTGAGCAGGGCATTCTTTCAGATCCTTTGAAAGAACAGGTGAGTCTCCTTGATCTGTGTGTCTTGTATCATTCCAAAACGTCTTTGATCCTCAAAGCTGCTTTCAGGCTCACCAGCTGGGAGCTGACGGGCAGATGCTGGGGCCCTGACACCTTCCCAGGATGACTTCAAGGCTGGGCCTCTAAGGGAAAAAGGCCACGTTCAAGTTGTAGATTCATGGTGCTGATAGTACATGGCTGCAATAATCACAGGAGCCACCAGTACCTCAGGGGATTATCCGCAGTGCAGTCCTCACTGTGGCTCCAGGCCCTCCAAGGGGTCCCCGAGAGGAACACAAACGCACAAAGCTTTATATGAGATGCTTTGCTGGCGGGAAGGCTGTTCTTCCTCCTCCTCTTGGGAGAGTCTCGAGATAAGTAACAGAGGTGGTATTAACTCCCTGAAGGTTGGTGGGGGAACAGCCAGCATTCCCAGCTTATCTACTTTGCAGCTGTTCCCTTCAGTGGGGCCTTCAGGGTGAAGAGAGGGTGGTGGGAGCAGGGTGCAAAGTAGTAGTGAGAGGAGGCTGGAGGGAGGAGAGACACCCAAGTGCCCACGGAAGACAATTTTACACTGATGACTGGTGGGAGGGGATAGGCCAGGCTGGTCTCACCGCTCTACTCTGTGAGTGGTGCTGGCTCTCGGAGGAGTCATGTTCCTGGTAGCAAACCTACCTTCGGCCTTTCCAAGTGCTATTTCAGAAGGAGGGGGGTGGAACAGATTTTTACTAAAAATTTTTGGAGGGGGAGGAAAAGAGTTTAAATCTCTCCTCAACACCAATACCTGGTAAAGATTGTGGTTAAAATCTTCTATTTCTTAATGTAGAATTCTCTCTTTTTGCTAGCAGAACCCTACCTCCCCTTTTTCTTCGCAGGAGCTATTTCTCAAGATTTCCCCTATTATCCAGCAAATGTCCAACTGTTATCTTCAGCTTGGCACTCCACTTAGCCAGACAAAGACAAGTGGCCAGACAGAAGGTCACAGTACATCAGAAGAAGTGTCCTGGAAGACAGGTCCCTCCTAATTAAATGAGGTTATCCTCCTGGATCTGACTCATTATCTCACTGAAATAGACATTTTATCGGAACAGACCATGTGCTGTATCTCACACAACTGTTGCAATAGCCCAGCAGGTTGGTACAGATGGACAACTAGAGCTCAGAGATGCTCACTGGAGTGTCTGCAGTCACACAACAGAGACATGGCAGAGCCGACTGGGAACTCAGGTCTGCTCCAGCAAACTTGTTCCCCAATTCACCTCTCCAGGGGCACAGGGCTTCACTCTGCTAACCGTGAGCAGTGGTGTTTGCACTTGGAAGCTCATGGCTATGAGTGTTCTTGGGCCCTATCCGAAATGATACCAACTGAAATGAAAAATTATTCATGCCGTGTATGGGACACGAATCAATACAGAGCTATATACCGACTTAAGGCTATAGATGGATTAGGAACTTTTGCTGGAAAATGATCTGATTTTAAAATTGCCTAATATACAATTGAAAATGATTTGCTTGGATGCAAATGTGCTTGAGAAGCCCAACAGTGCTATGGTCACGATACTCCCCATACCCTGTTGTTTAGTACTTTAAAGCTCGCTTAAGCAGGGCTTCCATACGCAGCACTTCCAGTTGGTTTTGTGTCAGGGGAAAGTTTGGCAAGGACACTATTTTGCAGCTGAAACTTGCATATGTTAAGGAAGTTGCCTAATGTTCTAACAAACTAAGAAACATAAGCCAGATCCCAATTTTCCCTTTGCAGATTCCAGTTCCAGTGTGTTCATGCATTTGTTCTTCTTTTCTCGTTTACCGTGCAGTAAGTGATGGAACAGGTGAAGAGAAAATCATCAAGTGTATAAAAGAACTGAATGCCATCAATCAGCTTGCCTACTTGACTGCCATCAAACACTCTCCCCAATGGCAGCTGAATACATATTTTTCAAGCTCCCAAGGATCTTTCATCACGGTAGATCGATATCCTGTATTGTAAACTAAATGCATTGAAATGACACAGACGATATTCTCTGACTAATTTAACTAGAACTCAGTAAGTGGAAGACACCAAGAAAGTCCCTGAGTGTGTGGAAACAAAAAAAAATGCCCTTCTAAATAGCTCATGAGTCAAAGAAGACGTTTCAAGGGAAATTAGAAAATATTTTGAACTGAATGCAAATAAAAACACAACATAACAAGATTGGTGGTGTAGCTAATGTAGTGCTTAGTGGAAAATTTATAGCATGAAGAGCGGATAGTAGATAGCCAAAGAATGACCTCCCCAAAATATCTACATCTTAATGCTCAGAACTCATGAATATGTTACGTTATAAGGCAAAGGAGAATTCAGGTAGCAGATAGTTTGCTAATTGGTTGACTTTAAAGTTTTGTTTTGTATGAGACAATCTAATTCTTGAATTCAGTGGCATCATCATAGCTCACTGTAGCCTCAGACTTCTGGGCTCAAGTAATTTTCCTGGCTCAGTCTCCTTGGTAGCTAGGACTATAGGGATGCACCGGCACACCAGGCTAATTTTTAAGTTTTCGATGACTCCTTTGGGCTTACCTGGCCCTAGGGTGGGGGTCTTGCTTCTGGTACCCCGTGACCCCTCTTGTGAGCCTTGGATGGCTGAATTCTGTGAGACCAGGGTCTTTCTTCATGAGGACAGCCCCTTCAGGTGTCTGGACAGACCACAGACTCTCTTTTGCAAATATAAGGTGTGAGCAAAATAATTCCTTTTCACATGGTTCCGCCAAAGACTGAAGTTTCTGTAGAGATCCTTAGAGGCCTCCAAAATCCAAGGCAACTGGGATGGGTCCCTGGGCCAGGGCAGGGCTGCAGTGCTGACTCCTTAAGGCTCAAACCTCGCTTTCTAACATGAGGTGCCCATGAGAATGGTTCTTGAGGAGGAACCTGACTTCTGGACTTTCTATTTTAACAGGGTTAACAGGGATACTGAGATCAGACTTTAAGTGACTGGTTCAAGGTCTCAGATTTGGGGTTGGGGGCAGGGTTTGGTCAAAGTCACCATAGTGCTTCCTGACCTTTGCTCAGGCATTTTGACTATGTGACTTGACACCCTGCTTGTGCAGGTGCTGTGTGACTTCTGTCTGTGTGTGTGCCTGTGTAGGTGCTTTGTGTGCCACTGTGTACGTGTCTGTGTGTGTATCCCTGTGTGTGCATATGCATGCATATGTACCTCTATGTACAGGTGTGGTATGTGTATGCCTGTTTGTGGGTTTGCATGTGCCTGTGTGTACTTGTGCTTGTAAGGGTTGTCTTTGCCCTTTCAAAGTGGGCTGGGTCACAGTCCCCTGCATGCTGTTTCTGCAGAACCAGAAAGGAGCAGGTGTGGGAGAAAGAGCCAACTTGCACCCAGCTGACAAGGAAAGTGAGTTTGAAGGCCTTGTCCCCAGGCTTTGGCTTCCCTGGAAGTCCAGGTGATTTCCCAGGTGATAAGGGGTAGGGCCTGGCAGGCTAAGGAGGGTGAGCCCACCACTCTGTGATCTGTGGAACTTCTGTGCTAATGATAGGTCATGCCTGTGTCCCTTGTGATTGCACTCTCTTGGGTAGAATTATGTGCTTTGAAGTAGCCAGATCTCCCCGGGGTCAGGGGCAGAAAACCTGGAAAGGTGAGCAACCAAGACCCAACGACTCTACCCCAGACTCCCAGCAGAATCTGAACTCAGGGCCTGGCCCTCTTGGGAACGCAGCCTGCTAAGGTCATTTTCTCACTGGGAGAGACATGGGTTTTCCTCTCCTGGTATTTGAGGGGCTTGAGACTCCTCTCAGGGAGATTTTGCCTATTAGAATACTCACTTTCCTCAGCATGATATGCAGGCTTATTGGTGTGGGTGGCTTGCGGGCTACACCCACCAGGCCGGGGCCAAGCAACCCCAAGGCACAGCCCTCCCAAATACACTAGCCTCTCTCTCCCTATGGGCACACATGTAATTTTAAGAAGGAAAAATCTGAGAGAGGAGAACTGGGTTTCCAGGCAGCAGGAGGTCAAGGGTAAGCAGCGTGTATAGCTTGTGGGGACTTAGCTGTGTTTGATGTGGCCAGGGGAGCAGGGTGCCCATTCCCTGGCAGGGGAGGAGACTGTTTGAGAAGCACTGGGAGGGCTGGGGCGGTGACTCCCAGCTTTCTGTCTGCTTTCTCCTAAGGGTCCTGAAAGTGGCTGAGTGGCAATGGGCTGGTGGGAAAACCCAGAACTGCTGTGGCTGTTCCCTGCCACCTGGGGAAGGGTTGCCTTTGTTCTCTGGGCAGTGGAAGGTGTTCAGAGAAAGTTGGGCCCAGTGTCAGCAGCTTCAGATGGTTAGAAAGCTTCAGCTGCTGGGGCAGGGAGTTGGGGGCCTGCTGACTGGAAACTCTGGGCTAGCTTGGGTTCTTCAACAAAAGAGCCCTCCAGGACCTGAACGGGAGGCAGCTATGATCACCAGGATTGACTTTGGAAGTGGGGGGAGTGCAGCTTCCCTTCTCCCCGAGCCTCCCACAGTCACACTCCAAGGCTGGTCACCCAAGTAGTAGTCACCAATAGAGCCTGCAGGGCACACTCCCAAGGGGCCACTATACCCGAAATCTCTTCATTTGGAGTTTTGTTCACGTTCCAAATGTGAGCTCATTTCCAATGCTCTGAGTCCATGACAAGGCTTATTTGTTTTAATATAAAAAAGAGCTGATTTACCCTGGAGGACATCCATTATGCTACTCTCCTGGCTCACTCCTAAGGTGATGTTGGGAGGGCAGTGCCCTTGGTCCAAACTGGTGTCATGTTCTTGGCCACCATGAGGGCCCCTTACTGCCTCAGGGGGAGCATCAGTGCTACTGTCCTCACCACAATGCTGAGGGATCATCTATAGTGCACAGATCCCAAAACCACCTGGCCAGACTTCCCCAGTGTATAAGAAGGACACAGGTGTACAGGGCAGGTGAAGCCATATGTCTGGGATTGCAGTAAATAGCTTGAGATTGGCAAAGGGACTTGAGGTCAGCAAAGAGGTCAACAGGCTGAGGTCTCTAGTTGACCGTGCTCAGCAGTTCTCAAGGGAAAGTCCCAGCACCATCCCTTCAGAATCTTAGAAATCAACCCCCCCAGAGTCCCTCACTCCCAGCTAAACTGGAAACTCCTGGGCGGGGCCCAAAGTCAGAGACCAGGAAACCTCTCCAGTTTGAGAACCACCAGCTGACACCCAAATCCTGATGTTTACTGCAGTGGATGTCAGCCTGCAGACCCACTGTGCGGGAGGCTGCCACAGAGGAGGGATGCAGTCCATCCCAGGGATGGCTCTGCAGGGCTCAGGGAGGACCCCTGGATCCACCCAGAATGGCTTCTTATTGCAGTGGGGATCCCTGCCCTCCAAAGGCTCATGGTCAGGGTCACCTTTCCCTCCCACAACAATCACCAGCTCCCAGAGTCCTGGCTCAGAGGGCTTGGGGAAAACCCAAACTAAGACTATGTGTAAGCTGGGAGTTTATCCGTGTCTCCAAAAATTCCATGACAGGCTTGCAGCATTTCTATAGTCACAAAACCGAACACTTCTATAAATTAATAGCAAAAAGTCTTTATAACCTATGCAACTCAAATTGACCGTGCTCATCAATTGCAACAGCCAAGTCATTTGTGGGCAGTTGGTGGCTGGAGACAGTGAGGCTGTGGTTCCACTGTGCACTGTGGCTGTCCCAAGCCAATGGGGCTGGACTGCAGCATTGAACCTGGGGAAGACAAGTTCACACCACTGACCAAGAGTGTCCTTTGGCCAAGGCATTGACCTTTGTTTCTGTATGTTCCTATTGGCTGTGACCCTGAGTCCTTTCTTGGGTCATGGGCAGCGTCCAGGGTTGTTCACTTGCACCACATGATCCAGAATGGGCCTCCCTTTTTCCTATCAAGTTTTTGCTTATGAAAAATATTGTGGTAAAATGCACACAACACCGAACTTGCAATTTTTACTGTTTTCAAGTGGGCAGTTCAGTGGCATTAAATATGTTCGCATTGTTGTGTAACCATCCTCAGCAGAATTTTCTAATCTTCCCAAACAGAAACTAGGTCCTGGTGAGACACTGTCAATCTCCTCTCAGCCCCTGGCAACCACCACTCTAGCTTTATGAATCTGAGAGTGTGTGTAGTGAGAATCAGATAGAGTCAGTCTGACCAGGGTCTAGAGAACACGGCTGGTCTGGTCAGTTTAGGTCCTATGTGACTTTCACCACGTGTCTCTCATTCTCGTTGTTTTGTAAATTTAGCTTCAACCTGAAAACAGGTATCTTCAGTAGTTTAGAGTGATAGGGTGATTGATTTAGGAGATTAACTTTTGAATTGGAAATGTTGTAATAGGTCATGGGTTATGTGGATTATTATTTATTACTATTTAAGATAAGGATTAATATGGTTCTTACTTTGAACTTTTATGTATCAAACTGTGGTACTGGAAATGAAAGGGCAGAACAGTATTGGAGAGTCTACTCTCACTGTTTTGCAGAGTTGCTGGCCTTCTGGTAGTCAAGCTTGGTGGGCCTAATCCTGGTCTCTGCATTGACCTGACAGTGACAGGTGGCCAGACCTTTTTTGTCCAGTAACAAATCTGACTGCTCTAGGTACCTTCTATGAGTGGTTTTATGCAGTGTTCGTCCAGGTATGACTTGCTTATTCACTTAGTATCATGTCCTCCAGGTCCATACACACTGTAGCACGTGACAGGATTTCCTTCTCATTCAAGGCTGAACATATTCTACTGTCTGCACAGACCACGTTGTGTGTATCCACCCGGGCTCCAGTGGACACTGGGTGGTTTCCTATCTGGCTATTCTGAGCAGTGCTGTGGTGGTGAACATGGGTGTGCACATATGTGTTTGGGTTCCTCCTTTCAATTCTTTTTGGAGAGGAATAGCCAAATCATGTGGTAACAGAATGTGTTTTTAATAATTTTTTGGAGCTTATAGTATTACAGGAAGGCAAATAAAAATTAAGTAAATACCTGATAGTCTTTGTAAATGCCTCTTCAGATCAAAGGATCCACGGCCCCAGCCTGGAGGAACATGCTTGTCCTTGTTTGGGTTTCCCAGGGAAGCAGAATAAGACTGTGACATGGGTGCAGGGAGGTTATTTGGAAAATGTTCCTCAAAAGGCCTGTGAGAGGTGGCGGAGCGAGGCTCCCCAGAAGAAGAGCAAGTGGTGGATTGACTTGGTGTGGCACCTGTGGGCCCAGCTACACCGTGGGCCCAAGCCTCGCTCCACTCTGTGCTCGGGTGACCTTGGGCAGTGAGGGTGCTCACTGCTTTTCGAGGATCCCCAACAGAACACTCATCTCGTCTGAGGTTTGTTGTCTCCACGCATCAGCAGTTCTGAAAGATGCCGGAGATAAAATACTTCTCCCTGGCAAAACATTTGTGTTCCCAACAATGGCTCCAAGGGTTACTGCTGAATTGTAGTAATTAGATCTGTAAGAGTCAAACTGGCACCTTATTCTACGTATGCCTGAGTAAATATCACATTCTGTGTGGAAGTTAATTTGGAGAACTCCCAGTTATGTGGTAGGTTGGATGAGTGACACTTTTTCCAGCAGAAGCTCCAATAATAGCTCAGGGTACTTCCAGTTCACAGAGGGTGTGGTGTGTGACCCTTCACAACCCCTGGGGTCATCCATGTCTCTGCATTTAAACAGTGTTTTGAGATAAACAATGATAACAATGGCTGTAAAGGCAGAGAACCCCAGCCTGAGTCACTGCAGTTCCGTTCTGTGGCCACTGGACAGACACAGGTGCAAAATCTCAGGGGAATATTTCTGTGTGCTAAGTGCCAATTGTAGTCTATTCATGAAATGGATTTGCTTCATTTTATGATTGCTTTTGACAATTTTATCACAGAGGATAGAGCCGTAAACACATTCTGTTTCTATCCCGTCCCACCCATGTCCCCACCTGAGTGAAGGCTGATGGCTGTGTCTCTTCTCAGGGTTGGCCACCCATGACTTCTGTCCATACAGACACTCAGAGGAGAGCCCTGGGCAGAGGAAGGCTTGGGGCTGCAGCCCTGAGGGGAGAGGAGCCAGTCCCCCTTGCTGGGCATTCTCAGTTGAGTCTGGAATCTGAATGAAAAAGTCGAATGAGCCCATCTCTGGTGAGGGGCACCTGGTGCAACGTCCCCAAAAATGTATACCATGGAAGGGTATCTTATGTAGGACTTAACCTAGATATTTTTATTTTTAGGAGAAAAAATTTATTCATTCAATAAATATTTACTGATCTTCAGGCATGAGCAAAGCATTGTCCCAGTTGTCATGCCTGAGATAAATGTATGCCAAGCAAATTGCAAGCAAAGCAGCTGTCTGTGTTCTCCATTGCCCATTTAAGCTTTCCTCAGGAGGGCAGGGCGTAAGATGTGTCCAGCCCCTCAACCCATCTGTACGCACTTAGGTTATAAACTATCCTCAGTCTTTTTGGGCCACAAGAACAGTTAATCTTGATTTTCTGAGTGCATATTGGTAGCGGGAATCTAGGTGGGGACCACTTTTCCTCGTGGTCTCCTTCTTTGCTCTTTCCAGCCCCCAGCTTTGCTTGAGAGTCCCAGGGTGGCTGCAGGGAGGATATGGATGGGAAACACAGGTCTTCCTTGAACTGGCATTGTTGGGAAGAGGCCACATGCTCACCAGGGCTTTGGAGCCTCCCTGTGCTCCCCATCCTGGCCTTTCTGGAGTTGCGAGAGCAGACGGTGCTCTATTCTGGTTGGTCTCTAACGAAGGGCTTCATGTCCCCTAAAGTTCAGTTGCCCAAGGTGATTGCAGGCACTCTTATGTGCCAGTATGGAAGATGGCCCCTCTATCTCTCACCCTAAATATTTCCCTGGTGGGGCATCATCAGAACCCAGGCTACCATGTCCTGGAACTGTGTAGCCCTGTCACTCTTAGCCTGGCATTGGGCAGCATCACCCTCCCCCATCGTGGCCACGCCAAAGTGTTCCTGACCAGAGCTTCTCCCTGCTCAGAGTTATGGCTGTGAGCTGGCTTCTTGTTGTCTGCCCTGAATGTTCCTCATAGAGGGCTGGTGTGCCTGGAGACCTGATATTGCACACCCGGCATATCTTCATATCTGGATTGGACACTTAGCTCTTAACTTCCCATCATTTTTGGAGAGAGACATGACTGTATGCAAATGACCATGGTACAGGGTGGACAATGCCCAGTGGCCTGAAGAAGTATGGACAAAGAGGAGAGAGATTCTTCCATTGGGGCACAAGCCAAGGATCTCCAGCTTGGCCTTGAAGGTGGTTGCAGTGCCCCTGTGCTGGGAGGGAACTGCAGGTGGCGATGCAAGGAATGCGGACTGTTGGCAAGTGTGGGCGACTGCCCACTACCACTTTTTGTTCTTTAAAATGTCAAGAATATTCTGAGCTCCTGGAAGTAAAGAGTTTACATAAACATAAAATGTTCTGTTTTTATTATACGGGTTAGGTAGGATGGCCATTTTCATATGGGAACACCCTAAGGCACATTTGACCTGAGTTCGACATTTCAATGAAGTGGAAATTACAGCATAGAAACAAGAACAATAAGAAAACTTCACTCCTGCTTTCTCCTCTCTTACTTGGTATTTTTATTTATGCGTGTGTTTTAGGAAATGGCTTTGAAGTGTCTTAAAGCCTGGAGGTGAGAGGAGGGTGGCATCCTCTTCGAGGGCCTCCTGTCAGTGCAGTCGGATGCAGCCGTGGTAACGAAGTCAGCCAGGGATGCAGAGCCTTTCTTGATGTGCCGAGATGAAACACCACGTCAAGTGAGATTGGGCTGAAATGTGGTAACAGGGAAGCCTGATACCTTCAGGGTCAAAGCCCTATAATGACGAAAATCAGATTATTAACGACAGTTTGCAAAAAAAGACTTCAGATGTCTTTGCTCAGTAGGCCATGTGCAGACGTCCCTGCTGGCAAACACGTGTAGACTGCATGCCTGCAAATGGGCCAGGCTCCTGGGTTCAGTCTGCAGAGCCAGTGCTGCCTGTGTAGGGCCAATGAGTGCTCTGTGTCCTCCTGGGGTGAGGGCAGGAACTTGGATGCTGAGGTCTGAGTCAGGTGTTAGTCCTGACTTGGAGGCTGCAGAAGGGGATAGACATCTAGCCTGTCTCTCTGATAGGTACAGCTGCAGGGTCCACAACTTACCACCTGGTGTCTGGGTGGGAGGCTGGGCAAAGATGCAGCCGCTGTCTGGGTGATGAGCTTATCTATAGGAGGAACGGGAGGTTGAGGTTTGACAGGCCCCCCTAGGAGGTTCCACTGGCTCCAGCTAGGCATGTGACTAGGCATAGGGCCCTTTGAGTTTGAGCCTCAGTTTCCTCAGCTGTAACTTGGGGAAGGGCTGACCCACTGGATAGGCGTGGTCCTCTGTTCCTCTAATCCCTAGGGCCAGTCATCAACACCTTAAGGTAAAGGGACATTTTCAAGTGCAGAGATCTGTCTGGGCCAGAGACTTTGGGGCAGCCCAGGCTAGGCAGCAGGAGGGTGCTGAGGGCTTGGCTGGAAGGTGTGTGTCAGGTGTTGGGGGCAGGAGAGGTGCTGGGGGGAGCACGCAGTGTGTGTGGGGAGGAAGGGATGAAGGCTCTAGGTATTAGGCTTGTCAGAGGAAATGTGATACCTGACCTGACACCTCTGCCCTCTAGGGTGCTTCTTCCTCTGAGATGCCAGCCCTGTCTCTACCCACCTTAGACATCCACCCCCACCAAAACAACCCACCAAGGCTCATAGAGGCCGGGTATATCCTGAATCATTGAACCCAAGCCTCTTACATCAGGCTGTGTCTCATCACTACAGGGCATTTAATTTGTTATTTGGATTAATCCAACCTGAAGCCTACCACCGGTGGGGGCCTTTCTCATCCTCGGCCCTGTGGAGAGACAGCTCTGCCAAATGAGAAGGCTGTGGAGCTCCCCGATGATTCATGCCCTGGATGATGTGGTGCAGGCCTTGGGAGACACCTCCGGAGAGGTCAGGGCCCAGGGCACTGGCTGCACAGGAGCTCCGAGGACAGGTGTGTAGAAAGCTGGGGCTGGCGTCGGCAGATTGGACTTAAAACCAGCTCCTAGTGCTCACGGGGTCTTCCTGATGTCAGTGGTGGAGGCAGGGGTCTCAACCTCCCCTGGAAGGTGCTGGAGGACTGGTGTGCCAAAATGCAAGCCCCATACCTGGTCTCTGGCACAGACACGCTCCATCTAATGTCTGCTGGCCCCTTGTCATCCACTGTCATGCTCACATGTGGGCTCCTGAAAAGCACAGAGCAGAGGTATGGATATTGAATTACAAACTTCCTGCAGCAGAGGGCTGAGCCTTGTCTCGAGTGGGTCTGATGACATTGCTCCTCTGTGGAGGCAGATGAGAAGTGGGCCTGGGAGAAGTGCTCTCCATCCCACCCCACACCCACGTGGCACAGGAGGACAGGGTTGATGGCATCTGTGTAGCTGTGGGAAGGTGAGTGGGGAGTGAAGTGCCATTTGCTAGGCAATGATGACTCATCATTTGAAGAGGAAAAGTGTCTGGGGGTCAGCGGATGTTGGGAATGTCGGCCATTTGTTTCCTCTGGGTTTAAATTTAACCTGCTGAGCGTTCAGCCTGCTTGTACATTTACAGGCTGTTTTCATCCCTATGAACTCTCACTGGGTGTGGGAAGAGTAGCTGGAACTCCCTGTGCCCCTCTGGATTCTGGCTCCGTTGCTCTTCTGGAAGACACAGGCACCGGGACTTTTCAGAGCTGTCCATGGAATGCTGGCGTGAGCCTCACTTGAGAATCTCTGCTCCAAATCTTGGCATCAGTCAATTTCTGCCATCCTCTCGTGCCCCTCTGAATCCACAGCCCCTGAACATCTCAGCCCAGCTAGGAACCATAGGCCCCAGATCCCCCATGTGGCTCTTGAACCAGCTTTCAGGACTGTTCCTCACTCTTGCTTCCCAAGAAGTTTTGCCTATTTTGGGTCCAGCAGTGAGCTCACTGATTTCTACTCAGGCAAATGAACTTCATGAATTTCACCTAAAGTCTGACTCCAACTGTGGAAACTCAAGGCTTTACTGCTACTCTCATTATGCAGAGCTGACTTGTAAGGAGAGACCTTCATTTATCCAAAAGTCCAAAGGTGTATTAGTATTGTTCCAAAACTCTGTGTGATGTTTATTTATCTAGGAACACACACACACACACACACACACACACACACACACACACAACGAGAAAGCACAACCCTTCTTGTAGCATGGAGATCCTTGGCCAGCCCTCCATCTAGCACACTGCTCCTGACAGATGCCTCCACGTGGCCTCCAACCTTCCCCCTCTCAGAGCACAGTATGCACCCACCAGACTAAGAGCTGATGTGTGCTGACCCTGCTGGTCTCTGGTTGCTCATAGTAGATCTGTAGCTGGAGCTCTTCATGTGTTAGAAAGTGTTTGCAAAATAACAGGGCCATGTCGTCATGGAGAATGCCTTCTGCAGATGTTGGGCACACAGCAGCAGAAAGGCAGATAGGGTCACTGCCTTGTCAGATCAGTGCTGGAGTCTCTCTCGGTGCCATTCACATGTCTGAAACCTGAACTCACTGCCGTCCTGCACCCTGTGGCCATCCCACCTTCTTCCCATCACTGCAACCCAGCTACTTATATTGGTTTGACTTGGGAAAAAAATAGTGCCTGTGAATTTCTTTTAGGATCTTCATCTTTAAAAATGGACATCCAAAATACTGGTCTAATTGGGGCCTTTTTAGATTTAGAAATAGACAAAAAAATGTGTCACGGAATGCACAAAACTCTGTGTTGCTAGGCTGAAGATAATCCTAGCCTCCTTGGAGGCCAAAGTGGGAGAATTGTTTAAGGCCAGGAGGTAAAGACCAGTCTGAGGAAGAGTGAGACCCCGTCTCTGCAGAAAATAGAAAAATGAGCCAGGCATTTTGGCACAAGGGTTAGTTCCAGCTACTTGGGAGGCCAGGACAAGAAGATAGTTTGAACCCTGGTGTTGAGGGTGCTGTAAGCTATGATGAGACCACTGTACTCTATTCTGGGCAACAGAGCAAGACCTTGTCTCAAAAACAAACTCTCTAGACTTTAAATCTCCACTCATAGAACATCCCAAAACAAGAAGTTGCTTCCTAGGATCAAGTCAACTTATAGACATCTGTAGACATGGGAAAGAATGTTCTGATTTGTCTTTCTCCAGGGCAAGTTTGGTGAGTTGGGTGTGCAAATAATATTGGTAACAGATTCCCCACTTGCTTTTAAACTGTGGCGGCCCACCTGCCCCTAACTACAACAGATCTAGCACAGTGTGACTTAATTCCTCTTCCTCTAATTTTGGCTTCAAATCTTCTGACTTCAACATTTAGTAGTATTTGATATCAGCCACAGAACACGCCACAAAAGATAATCTCTCAAAAATAACATCCCACATAGTTCGGAATAGTAGCATTTGCTCCGTCAACTCATGTTTCTGGCCAAATATGGAGAAAGAGAGCCCCTTTGCCAGAGCTGTGTTGGGCCTTTCAACGAGGCGGTTCTCTGCGGGCTGCCTGGTGAGAACATGCTCTGCTGGTGGGCCGCGTGCCACCTTTCATGCTTGCGTAGCCCTTTCATCTCTGTGGCAGCCGGCACACTTGGCAAGGTTTCTCTCCAGTATGGTCTGGGGTGGGAAGCTCAGTCAGGGTGGGTTTCCCAGGAATGAGAGTCTGGAAACCAGCTCTTTTCTAGCCAGAGATACTGATCTGGGGAAGGAGGAAGTAAGTGGGACTAGAATTACAAACCAGGTGCCTTCACTTCCAGCCCAGCAGCTACTCTCCCTCCCTCTGGATGCCCTGAGCACATTCGTAGGTAGCCTGAGTTCTGAGAATTAACGTGACACCAGGTGGAATCAAGGATTAACGTCCACGCTTGATGTGAGCACAGAGACTGTAAGTCTGGGTGGTCACTGCACGTTTCTTCTCGCTGGGCGATGCCGTGCTTGCTTTCAAAAGCTCATTAGGGATGCCGCCTCGCTTTGAAAGGCACAGAGCTGTTTCATGTGCCGGTTTCAATCGGCCCATGATGCTCCTCCAGAGGGCTGGTAACTACAAGGGGGTGTGCTTGTGCAGCCAGAGGCGTCTCCCTGCCTGCACTTCTGGGGACAGCATCTCACTGCTCGAGGATGACAGCACTGGGCAGACCCAGACGCCAGACTGCTGTTTCTCATTCTCAGTTTGGCTCTGCCTCTGAATGTGTGGGGCCACGGCCTCTTCCAGGAAGGTCAATGTCAGAACTTTGATGCTGCTTTACAAAAGTGGAGGAAATCAAGTGCAGACTCCTGAAATATTAGTAATGCCAGAGTTCGTGTTACATTGTTTTTAAGTTTTGGAAAAGGTTATCTGGGAAGAGGGGTCGTGAATATCCCCCTTAAGCTAGTTAATGTCTCCATTCTCCCCTGCCTCCAGCTTTCCCACTAGATACCCTATCTGGTATCCCTGTTGCCCTGAGGTCGGGCCATCCTGGGAAGGAGTCTGCAGCCAGGGCTGCAAGTTAATCTGGCTCTGTGTGAATGATGGAAACTCAGCTCTGGTTCCCTGGCCCGGGCCCAGCTCCCCTTTCCCTCTCCCTGGGGCTGTGATGAAGTGCCGAGTGCATGCATGAGCAAGTTGCCTGTGTGTCTGCTTACCTTGGCATCCTAAACCCTCCTGCCCCATCTTCCCTGTGTGAAAATGCTTGCGACAAGCTTCTGCCTGTTTCCACTTTCAGTGTGTGCTCCTATCAACTCACCTCTCTTTGGAAAGCCAGATTGCCTGTGTTGACCTTGTACAAAGACCTTTGTGCTGGCTGGGTAGCGAGGGACCTTCATGTGACTGGCAAGTGACTTGGTTTCCCATGGTTGCATCATGCTTTGGGGGCACGAGGTATGCATGGGAAGCTCCAAAGGGGTCATGTCCCTGGGAAAGGTGCACAATACCTTCTGAATCAATATTCTTTAAAGTGGCTGCCCAGTTTCCATCAGAGTAAAGGCTGTTCCCAAATAGGGGTAAGTCAGTGAACTTGTCGAATGTCACCAACCTATCTAGGAGGTCATAACCTCCAAAGGCAGTCACAGGTCTTCAGGCACAACAACCCCAGCTGAGCAGTCCCAGGTTCTCGAGCTGTCGAGTGGATGAGGCAATCTGGCATCAGGTCACAAGAGGCTGGGGACAGGTAAGACCCAGAGCTGGCTATGCAGGAGCACGTGTTCCATGGAGGGTGGGTGGACACCAGGCTCTACCAACGCTAGGGCCATGGTTAAGTGATGCCACGTGCCTGTAGGGGATTTCTTAAGTTAAAACCAGGTTTAACTGAGATAGTTACATCTCTTTCTCAGAAGAGCCAACAGGTCCACAGCCCCAGCCCCTATAGCTGAGTGCTGCTGCCCACGAGCTATATCCCCAAGAGGGGAGAGCAGCCTCACCCCTGCTGTGAGCTCTCAAGACGAATCCCAGGTTCCCTCTGCCTGGAGAGCTGTCCATCCTTGCCCCTCCCACAGCTGCACTTCTGACCTCACAGCCTGCTCCTTTCAATTCCCTACCCCTGTATATTTCAATGTGAGCCTCAGGGGAGTTTGGGGCCTATCAGGAACAGAGAGGCCAGTCATTCTCACTGGGACACAAGCTTTAAAGGATATTGTCTTTGTCAGCAGTTATCATTTATCTTTACCCTGGGGCAAGTGATTTTATAATGACCCCCCCTGATCACACAGCTGCCCTTGGCAGTGGTGGGCATTCTTCTTAAAGCCCCTGAATGGGTAAGGAGACGGTCAGTCCTGGTGAGGTACGGGCTCATCTAAGGACTGCCTCACTACCAGCTCTGGGAAAACTGAAATTTTACTCCGGTGCACTTTCGCACAACACAAGCTGGGAGTCAGAACACAAATGTAACTCTTGCATGAGGAATAGTGCTTACAAGTGTGTCCTGCTCCTAAAGGCTAAGCCTGCAACTCCTTTGGTACTTTGGTTACATGGTAACTCCTCAAGGCACATCCTCTGATCCCACATGCTCTGATCTGCAGCAGGCAGGCTCGTAGGAAGTCAGCCACCAAGAACCCCATGTGAATTGGCGTGATCTGTGTTGTTCCCTTTATTTTTGGAACACAAAACAAAGAGAAAGGTAGTCGAAAGGGATATCAGTGGTGCCCAGAGACCAGATCAGAGTGGAGAGGTTCACGCCAAATTTATTGAAAGGGGAGGTGACCTGCCTAGGTAGTACAAAGGTGGTGTCTGTGCCCCTTGGGAAGTTAGAGACCTCTTTTATGTGGTGCTGTAGGGGTTGGGCAAATTTCACTGGTTGTTTGGTAGAGTTTGGTAAGTTAGGTCCTTTGGTGTGATCCTGGAGGTGGGACTAACTGGGTCCTTTATCTTAGGAGGAGAAGAGGAAGAGGAGGGTAAAAAGAGGAGAGGGAGGAGGAGGGGGAAGAGGAAGGGTTTATGTGTGGCTGTGTGAGGCGCCCCCTATGGTAGTCCCAGAGATTTATCAAGTACAAAGAAGAACTTTGGGAATGTCCAGGGTCTCATAGCACCTGCCCCTATCCCTTCTAGTGGTGTTAGAATTAAGAGATGGGGATTTGTTATTTCAGTGAAGATTCTGGGAACCCCTGTAAGGTCTTTGGTGGCTCACAGATATGTTTACACTCAGGATGCTTCTTCAATGGCATATTCTTTTAGTTACTTTAACAAGGGTTGAAATAGGACTTTCTGTACAGCTTGAAATTAAAAAGATGATGCATTGATTGGATTTAGCAGTGGTTGCAATTATTCAGATCAATATCTGTTCTCAGGGAATTGACTTTCGGGGGGGAGGGGAAGCACAGGAGAAAAGTGCAGGTAATCTAAGTGTCACCTTTTCTGACAAGGCGTTGAGATCCTGTAGCATTCCCTGTGAGCCTAGACTACAGTCTGACTGGGCGTCAGCTTGCTGGGCATGTGGGCATTCCCCAGGTTTGCTCTGAGTCAGCGACACCTGGTTCATATCAAGGACACGGCATGGTGGGTGCCGTGGTGCTGAAGCTGGCTCTGATGCACTGATTTGATGGCCAATTTATAAAGCATTATCTTGTTCTGGTTGCTAGTGACTAACATCAGATATCGGGATGAAGTACATTTAAAAAAGATGTTTCTGGAGGACAAATAATTATTCAAAAAAGTAAAAGGAGCTTAAACAGCTACCAAAATGAATATTGAGAGAAATCTGGCATCCCAGTATTATACTGGTCTTTCATCCTGGTCTGGTAACAGAGTGACTGAGTGGGCTGCTTAGTGCCACAAGGAAAAAATGCTGATGGAGTTGACAGTCTTGTCTTCATTTCTGTGTGGTCAGATTCCCTGGCTGTTTCCTCACCATTTCAGAATTCTGTCATTTGCAGACATTTAACCATGACATAAGGCAGAACCACAGGCAATTGAGAGTAGATTAATGGACACCTCCACCACTGGAGACTTGAGGAAGACACATCACTCAAATCTTATGTTTAATCTTAGAGGCAAAACCAAGTTTTGTTTTATTTTATTTTTTGAAAATGACCGTAAATTTGATTACTTTGTGTTTTGTTTTAGGCAGAAATATTAAGAGAGTTCAAGAAACACCAAGAGTTTTGTCAGAATAATAATAAAAAAAGATTGTCTACAACACAAAACCAGCTGCAAAGTCACGGAGAATCACTCCTGGGCAAACATCCGCATGGGAGGTGCTTCCAAAGAACTGAGACTGCCCAGGCGTCTGATGACAGAGCCCACTCTTGGGAGAATGGCAGTCTGCTAGCAGAAGGTTGTGTGTGGAGCTGAATGCTCTGGTATCAATTCCAGATCTCCAAGGAAGACCTCCGAATGGGGGACCCCTGCTTCTGGGGCAGGGTGAGGAAAGGTCAAGACTTTCACCAGGAGGAGGGAAGCAGTTGAGATAGTCTTGCGAGTGTGGCTGGGACTCAGGCGACCATGAAAAGCTTTTCCAGGAAGAAAGACTGTGGGAGGGGACAGTGACAAACACATGGGTGGCAGGGTCACGGCTTACCCTGGGCCCCCGTGGTGACTGAGGCAGGAGCTCTGTGAGTCAGCACTGGAAAAGGATGGTGAGGGAGTCGCCTGTCAAAAGCTTGAATTTTTGGAAACCAAGGTTCATGGGTCCAGTGCAGCAGACCTGGCTCTGGGAGGGGGTTGGTAATAACAGAGCAGCTCCGGCAGGTGCCATGCAGGTAGGAGGGCACCCAGAGATGACCCTACAACTGAGGTGTCCAGAGAGCTGGGGAGTCCACAGACACTGGCTCTGAGGGGAGCCTGGGAAGTATAGACTATGCTCCTTCTTCCTTTTGGCCACTAAAGAGTGGAGAGCGTAAGGGAAGACTTTGACATTGGAGATGTCGAGTTTGAGAAGTGGACTCTACTGTATAATAAAGCTTTTGACTGACCTTTGTCTCTAGTTCCTGGAGGTACCGTCTAAATCCTTGGAATTTCTAGGTTAAAAAAAGTTGATAGTGACAATAAACACTAAGAGAAAGCACTGTCCCAGATAGTCATCTATGACTGTCGATGAGCCCAGCAGTCTAAGATCAGGGAGCACGTGGCATTTGGCACAGAATTTAGTGTGGCCTTGACTGTCCCAATGGGATTTATTTTCTTCTCTGCAGAGTCCCTTCTGTACTTTGTCCCAGTGTTAGAATGTGTGTCACATCTCTACGCACACCCTTCTCTCCTGGATTGCTCTTGTGGGTGGAGGGCAGGTCTTGTTTATGCTTACACCTTAGTGAATCGCATTCATAAAGGTGTGGTTTCGTAAAGACCCTCCCCCCCCACAGCAAAGCAGTATGTCCAGAGGAACAAAATCAGTCCCACGGCATTGTGCAATTTCCTGGCACAGTGTGCACTGAGGTTTCAGTTCACTGTTTAACCCTCACCCTACCCTCTCTGAGAGTACCAGTGGACCCCAAGAGGTGGGCCCCAGACCCTGACATTCTCCTCCCATGGTCTGGAGTCTTGGGTTGCCCTTGTCCTGTAACCTACACTGGTGGGTCACTCCCAGGCAGAGTAACCACCGGGCATTTTTGTCTCTCTTTGTTGGTGTTCCTTTAAGTCCTTTAAAGAGCAGGTTTTAGCCCCATGTTAGACTCCTGGATTCTTGTTGTGTGCATGTCTGTTCCCAGTTGGCAGCGCATAGAAACTGTCCCTTCAGACAGAGAGACAATTAGATATAAATGTTTTCTCTGCTGCTGCCTCTGCGGGAACATTTCTGAATCTCCTCAGCCAGGTGACCTTCCTTTGCTTGCTGTTTATTGTTTCCACTATCAAATGTTCCCCCAGCTGTGGCAGCTGGAGTTCAGAGCTGTCCCCTTGCAACAGAGTGTGTCCTTGGTGGGTTCGCCGCAGAGCTGATTAATGCCCAGCAGTGTGTGCGTTCCTGCGGGCAGCAGCCCTCCACAGGGTTCTTCAAGGCAGATGGGAATCCGTTGGAAAGAACTCGTAAATCCTCCTGGCTCTCAGGTCTTGCAGACTGTCTTCTGCAGAACGGGGAGAGTCAAATAACTCTGTGTGTGTGTCACACCTCTGTGATCGCCTGTCGAGTCTCCACCCCAGAGTGCACAAGGCACAACACTGAGCTGCAGACGGGCTCCCTGGCTTCCAAGCTCCCCATTTCACTGCAGACTGTAAACAACCAGGATCTATTTGTCTGTGTTACCCGATCCCGCAGACTGATGAACAGTAAAGAATGCCTCCTGCATTGGAGATGGGGGACACGGTATATAGCCTGTCAGAATGGAATTTTGGAATTGTGGCCAGACACAGCTTACTAAGAACTGCAATTAGTGGGTAGACAGAAAAGCCTCATCACCCGGGGCCTGGTTTTCTCCAGGATTGGCTGGACCCTGCCCATCAGGCAGGGAGCACCTCTGAATCATGACTAGGGGCTTAGATCATAGCGGCGGCCCACCTATCTGATGCATCCCTTGCTGGGACAGAGACTGTCAGAGTGTCTGATAGAAGGGGGAGGGTGGCCGAAGGGAATGGCTTCTCTGTAGTGCAGGCTCCTGTGGGCTGTTCATCACATGACGTGGCCTCCAGTAGGTGATGCATCTTGTTGACCTTGAGGATGGTGAAACACTATGCCAGCAATTACTCATGATGGTTCCTGCCATAAACTCGGAGGAATTCCAATTTATTGTCAGCAGTCATTAGCCCAGAGATTGCTCAGTAATAATTCAGAGAAGGACTACTTTGAAGGCACTAGCTATTTTTCTTCCATTTCCTTATTCTGGATATGTATCCCAGAGAAAGCACAAAAATGATCCCAGGAGAGAGGCTTAGGTAGAGCACTCTCAACTGAATGGAATCAGAAGGACTGTTTCTTGACATTGAACTGGACTCTGAAGGGAAATTGAGCAAGGTTGACAGGCACTGCAGCTGCATCATGTTGATTGCAGTGACTGGAGACAGTCGATTCTGCTTGTCCAACATTGTGGCAAATTGTATTTTCCAAAGATGGTAATACCTTGATATAGCCTTTTCTCCACTGGGTAGGCGGTGCTATATTTCTTCTTTTTTGACCTAAGTAGGCCTTTGTAACTTTCTCCAACAAAAGAATATGGCAGAGGTGGTGATGCGTCTTTGTAACCAGATCACGAAAGTTGTTACAGATTCTGTGTCTTTGTAACCAGATCACGGAAGTCCTTACAGATTCTGCTTCACCTTCTCATCTCTCCTACTTTCCAGACACTTGATTTTGAAACCCAACCACCATCTTGTGAGGAAGCCCATGTCACAAGGAAAGGCCATGTGTGGGTAGTCCAGCCAAAAGCTAACCATTGGCAAGGACTACCAGACTCATGAGGACATGTGCTTCAGATAGTCCCTATCTCTGCTTCAAGTCCCCCAGGGGAGGCCACAGATTCTGTGGGGCACAGACAAGTTGCTCTGCTGCTCTCTGTCTGCATTCCTGATCCACAAGGACTAGGAGAGGGGATGAAGGATTCTTGTTGTTTTAAGCCACAGGAGTTGGGTAATGTGTTTTGCAGAGCAGGTAACTAATTCATTTGCCTTATCTAGTGTGTGCTGACTCACCATGTGCCCAAGCATAACTCCATCTCATACATTTTAGAAGAACAATGCATAAAACCCAGTGCAGGGCAGGATGTCAGGAAGAACTCAATGGTCACCAAAGCGGGTGGCAGGAGCTTGGTTCCTGGGTACTACTTGGGCTCTGATTATTTTAGCTCAGTGGCTGTTTGCCAAAAGTGTTAAAAGCAGCAGTTGGTTCTGCCTCTGTAGAAATAACAAAGAAAAACAAATGGCAAGGGTAGACAATCTTTAGGGGAAAACACAGATATATGAGTTCCACAGTCATTCAAAGAAACAAAGGGATCAACAACACCTTCCCCTTCTCCAGTGACTTTTCCTATCTCTCTATCTTGGCTCAACACACAGTGTACAGCAGGGGTGTCCAACTTTTTTTTTTTTCTCTGCTGTACATTGAAAGAATAAAAGCTATCTTGAGCCACATAGTAAATACACAAACACCAATGAAAGCTAATTAGTAAAAAATAATATGTGCATATGTTTCATAATATCTGACATCACAGCTAAGCAAAAAATGTGCTCACAAAATCAGCGTGCAGCCTGTGAGAATGTGGATTCTTAAGGCAGTCTTTTCTTTCTCTCTCTCTCTTTTTTTTGGTTCATGTTTGAGATTGAAAATGCATCATTTTTATCAGACAGGGCCTTGCTGCCGGCCTTCCCTGTGTGTACATGGCTTCAAGCTGGCCAGGGGTTTCATAGGAGTGGGTCCTGGCAGTGTGAGGGACTGTGAGGCATCTGACATCCCAGCACCTACAACCCAAAGCACGTTTTTTGTGGTGTTTGTCCAGCTGTACCTTTATACAGACATCATGCAGGTTGGAGGAGATTAAGCTCTCCTCCCTGTCCAGCTGCTGGGGAAGGACGCCTGGCATATGGACGGTGGATAGAGTTACCAGCTTTGACATGTAGTCAGAAATCTGACTTTACAGAGTAACAGTCAGCAGCTCAGATCATCAGCCATGTGCTCAGGCAGGATAACAGGGGTCCTCCGGGAGGAGGGGGCTTCTCTATTCAGCCACAGCCACCATCTCTTGCCAAGCAGGGGCCCCGGCTCACCGGAACTGGAGACATGTATTTGAACCTTATGGGAGACCTGCTGTTTTGCTCGAGAGCAACAGATACCTGAATGAAGAAGTCTGGGGCCTGGGGCTGCCCTGTCCTTCATACGTTCATATGCATGTGTGGCATTGAGCACACCACTGCCCCCCTGGCTCTGGGCCCTCATCCAAGGTGCTCAGTAAGGACTGGAACTCGAGTTTGCTTTTCATCTGGATCGGCTGCCACTTAAAACATTTCAAGCAGCTCCTGTCCATCCATGTTCCAGGGTGGTAGTGGAATTTTCCCTGTTTTTCTGGGAGGCACCTCCTAAGCTACAAGATGAAGTTGGGAGTGGAGCATGTGGGCCTGGCCTACAGGGAAGTGGCTGGTGCTCCTGGGAAGGGACTGGGGAGGGTCCTTGAGGTTGGCAGCACAAACACAGGAGAGATGGTCTAGGCCTAGGGCGAGCCATAGCCTGCTAAGGGAAGGGGGCCTTCTTTGGGAGGGAAGTCAGTGGTTGTCACCACAGAAATTGGTGACACTCTTGCCAGGGTAAGGAGCAACAGACAGCAGACAGGTGCAGGTGGCTGCAGAGAAGGCTCCCGACTGCCTGTTACCGAGCATGGGCAAACCTGGTCCTGGGGTGGTCTGGGGTCCTGCAGTGTGAACTACAGGCACAGAGAGACCTTTCTCTGCAATGCTCTGCCTTGACCGGTACAAAACCAAGTAGAGTGGGGCAGGGTGGGAGAGATGGGTCAGGGAGGAGAGGTGAGGTGCGGAAGACAGGAGGCAGGGGAGAGGAAGGGGAGGAGGCTGCAGGTAGAGCTCTGGGCAGGGTGGACAATCTCCATCTCTTTCCCGCCCTGAGGTGCTCTGACCCAGGAGACACACCCTCAGGGAACATAGGTGCAAACCTCCCAGACCACAGGGATAGAAACACATCCGGGGACTCCATGTTCAAGAGCCCAGAACACCCACTGTGTTCTGGAAGCCCAGCTATGGAGGGAGGCCCCCACAGCTCGGCACCAACCTTCCCCCCCTTGCTTCTGTCACCTCCCCTGCCCCCCTGCACCAGACACTGTGCAGGCAGTAGGTCTGCACGCAGGGACAGGGACGGAAGCTCTCTTAAAGATCGTGGCCTTCTGGTAGATGAGAGGCTCCGCTGCATGCAGGCAGCCTGAGGAAGTCCTTCCCTGCTCTCTGCAGCGGTTAATACACTACAGAAAAACTTTCCACTCGGGAAAGCTCCAGGACCTACCAGGTTATGCTCATTCCCTCTGCAGGGTAAATTCTACTTCTTGGTTGAATGTGGGGGTTGGAGCCTCAAGTAGCCCAGGGTTCCGGGGTTCTGATCTCCTCAGTTGTCCAGCAAAATGCAAGGAGAGGATGAGGAGAAAGGGTCTGGGCCTCTAATCTGCCAAATCCTGTAAGAGGCTGGAGCACATTTATGCAGAGTGGTGGAGAATCTCAAGTCCTTCCGTGCCACAGATGCTTCCAGTCCCGCTGGGCCAGGACCTGTCGGGAAGCAGCTGCTGAGCTTGTAGGGCAGCTCCTGGGCATTTGGCAGATGGTGGGCGGAGCCAACCTCTGACCTCCAAGGTGTGCTGAGCCCTGGGAGCCATGGCTGACTTGAGCTGCTGTCACCTTGGGTGGGAACACACAGGCTCGTGGCCTGTCTCCATGAATGCCCTGGAGAAGTTTCTCCACCCAGGTGCACCTGGGTGAGATGTCTGCAGTGGTCTGACACAGACCCTGGGTGAGGTGACCCTGGTGGTCTGACACAGCACCTGGGTGAGATGACCGTGGTGGTGTGACAGCCTCCAGGAGCGGCCCCCCATCAGGGGCTTGGGCAGGGAGGCTGCTTCCTGAGCAGGATCTGCAGCACTGAGTATGTCCTGCTGCCTCTCAGATGTCCATTGACCCATGTGACCCACCCAAGGCATCACATGACCTCTCACGTGCTCAGTGCAGAGGGTAATTTTATGTGTCAAATGTCTGGGCCACAGGGTGCAGATATTTGGTTAAATATCATTCTGGGCGCATCTCTGAAGGGGTTTCTGGGTGAGACTGAGTCAAGCAGATGGCCCTCCCATATATGTGGCTGCATATAGCCCATGGAAGGCCTGAGTAGAACAAAAAGGGGGATTAGTGGGACATGGGTCTTGTCCTGACCTCAAACTTGAACTGAAACACCAGCTCCTCTGGGGTGACTGCCTACAGACAGCAGGTCTTGGGTCTCGTTGCCATACTGGTGTGAGCTGGTTCCTCTTTCTTTATGTGTACGCGTCCCACTGGTTGTCTTTCTGAAAACCTTCACTAATACACTCAGTGGTCCCCATTATCGAGATTCATGGCTCATGTGCCTGCCCCTCCTCCCTGAGGACTTGGGATGAAAAGACAGCACTGTCCCTCTGCTGACTGTGTCAGATAGTGATGTTGTATCCACATCTCCCTGTAACAGGAACTCTGCCCGGGCAGCTGCTGCAAGCCCAGCGAGGTGAGAGGGTCTACGTGGAAGGAACTCTGCTGGTTTAAGGGTTTGCAAAGCATTTCACATCCCAGCAAAAGACATTCACACTCTTTGATGATGACATGATTAATTCAGATTTATTGGGAGAAGCCTAAAATACAATTGTGTAATAAAGATGTTCAGATATATTTCGGATGAAAGCTGGGAGTCCTTTCACCCTTGTTTCCTGGGGACCTGAGGAAAGGAAGGGAATGATTGGGGTGGACTAAGATTTTTATTTTAAAGGGGTGCTCATGCATCATGTGAGTATGAGACAAAAAGACCTGTCTAAACACACAAATAAAACAATAAGAATACCGTATTTTAAACCTGAAAGTTTGGGGTGGAAGTGGCCGACACAGTGGCATTAACATTTGGAAAGGCTGCATGGGCATCCTTTTGAAAGGAGCTATGTAAGAGGTGCACACACACACAGAGAACCTCTTTCTATGACTTATATGTTGATGTTAAATTCCTAAAAACGGCTGAGCACAGGGGCTCATGCCTGCAATCCCAGCATTCTGGGAGACAGAGAAGAGGATCACTTGGGCTCAGGAGTTTGAGACCAGCCTGAGAAACATAACGAGTGCCCATCTCTACAAAAATTATTTGTAAATTAGTGAGGCACATATAGCGTCAGCTACTCGGGAGGCTGAGAAGGGAGGATCCCTTGAGCCCAGGAGCTTGAAGCTAAAGTGAGCTGTGATCATGCCACTGTACTTCAGCCTGGGCAACAGAGCAAGACCTTGTCTCTTAAAAAAAAAAATCCTAAAAACCTTTCAAATTTGCAGGCTCATAATGCTGCAATCATAGAGCTTCAAGTGATCTCCTTGTGAGATGCTGGCTAACAGATTTTTGGGTGGTGTTGTTAGAACTCTGCATTAGACAGAGTTCTGGAAGACTTGTCAGGGTTGGGATGATACCACAGTCAGGCTATAGTGAGCAGAGAATCACACACAGACAGGATTTCCAGAGGGAGGGTGGAGGACTGGCTCTTGGCTAGGCCTGAGGGAGGCAGCTGTGTGTTCCCTCCCCTGTACTCAGCTCCTTTTCCTGTCCCTCATCTTGGGGCACTTAGCTCACTTGGCTGACTCGACTAAAATGCCTCCTTTCTCTGAAGTATAATAACAGGGAAATGTGACTTTGGCCTTTGTTATTCCCTTCTATCCGCTTCCCCTAACCAATGACAAAACTCCCATTTCTTGTGGCTAATGGTTGCTGATGTGAGCTGAGTCCCACTAAATAGTTCATGAGAAAAGGCTATTTTTATGTGAGCAGAAAAGCTTAGTTCCTGGAAAGCTGGGGCACCCCTTCTTGTCTGGGCTGATGAGATCACAGTCCCAGGAAGCCACTGCTCTGCTGGGCCTTGTTCATGATGTGTCCTCCTGGGCTCACTCAGTCAGCCGTGAGAGACATGGCACAGGAAGTTCTGTGCTGGGAAGAGCCTGGACTGCTTTCCTGGTCCTGATGTTGAAGGAGGAAATCCTGAACTTGAGAGGAGGACGGAGAGATGTGGCTTTAATGGGGTGGGGTAAACTTGTTCTTAAAGTGGGGTCCCTGGGCAGAAGCTAGGAGCATCCCCAGGAACAGTGAGAAATGCTCATTCTGGGGCCCCACCTGCTGTGTTGGAAACTCCTGGGTAGGGCCAGCAGTCTGTGTTGAACAAGCTCCCCACGTGATTCTGGTGTGTGAGGACCAATGGGTTCCTTGCAGTGGCTGACACAGCAGGACTCTGGGCTGAGACCTTGCTGGCCACCACTGTCCCTGGGCCCCAGAGTGCTTTCTCTCACCTTCACACACCAACTGTTTTCCTGAGGACACGGCATCTGACTGCCTAATTAGTTCCTCTGTGTTGTATTTATTCTTGGCTAAAATTTGTCACAATGTGCCTACGTTTGATGTGCTAACTCCATCACTGTTTCTCTCTGTAAGCTTACAGGGCCCAGGTCTGAGTCCCCCAGTCACCCATGTTCCCCAGCACCTCACCGCCTACCAGGCACAGGTTTGGGCCTCACCGAATACTCTTCAACTACAAAGGCATGAACTTCCTTTCTTCATTTCTCAGAACTGAATCTTCTCACCCACAATTTGGAGAAAGAAATGACTCTAGAGAGTAAGTCCCCCCTTTTCTCTTCCCTTTTTGCTGGGCACTGAGACAGGCCCTGGTAGGCAGCATGTGTATTCATCCCCCTGCACTCCTCTTCTTCCCTCAAAGGTAAGGTCACGGGCAGCGGGCTGTGTAGGCTTGGAGTCTGGCCCTGCTCCTCGTTAACCCTGGGCCCCTGCTGTGCCTCAGTTTCCCCTTTGGCAGAATACGCATCAAACCTTATCTGTCTGTCCAGCATCGTTGCAGGGGGCCCAGGGGTGGCATGCACTGAACACCAAGGTAAAAGTGTCAGCTGTCTTATGATACGATGTCAGAATTACAAGAGGATAAATGGCAGTGCTTGTCCCTTCTCTGGGAGGTCACAGTCCCAAACACCTATGGGTCCACGGAGACCCATGCGAGCAGCACATGTTGCCTTCAGAGAGGTGAGTGTTGAGAAGGTGCTCAGCTGGACTCAGACATGCACCCCCAGGGGACCCCACTTGGGCCTTCGCATGGGAGTGCTAAAAGCTTCCCAGCACAATGGGTCTGTTGCAGTTGTAACCTCCAGTACATTAGAATCTGACTTTATTTAGAAAAGGGTCTTTATAGAGGTAATTAAGTTAAAAATGAGCCCTTTAGAGTGGGCAATAATCCAGTCTGCCTGGCGTCCTCATAAGAAGAGGGGATTTGGGGCAGCGCCTCTGGCTCAAGGAGTAGGGCTCAGGCTCCATATACCGGGGGTGGCGGGTTCAAGCCCAACCTTGGCCAAAAATGCAAAAAAAAAAAGAAGGGAGGATTTGGACATAGACAGGTACAGAGGGAGACGCTGTGAGGACCCAGGGATGAGGTGGCTGTCTGCAAGCCAGGCAGCAGGTCCCTCACCAGACACCAGGTTACCCAGCAGCCTGACTGTGGACTTTCAGCCTCCAGCTGGGAGAAATCACTGCTGTCAACACTGCTCAGCACAGGGTGACTTGGACGGCAGCCGAGCAGACTGAGCCAGAGTCTGAACTTCTCCTGCCTTTACTGACTTCCCTCTAACTTCTCTGCTCTGTTGCTAGTGACCTCAGCTTTGATGGTCATGACCATGTGATGAACCACCCCACAATGTAGTAGCTTAAAACAATACTGATCAGTTATTTCACTCAGGAATCTGAAAACTGGGTAGGACTCCGCCTCAACCGCTGGTGTCTGCCCCCTACACGCCTGCTTTGTTCGCTAGACAAGGTAGGCAGCCCCACTGCCAGGGGGCTCATTCACGGGGCTGGCAAGTTGCTGCTCCCCCTGTGGGGGAACTGGCAGTGGGGACACGTGGCTTCCCCTAGGCAGGGGGCAAAGAGACAGGACATAAAAGCTGCTCTTTTCTAAGGTCTGGGCCTGCCCAGAAATTGCCATGGTGTCCCCTTCCTGTCATATTCTATCAACAAGTCCTAGCCCAGCTGCAAGGACAGGGGAGGGACACTGCATCTCTCCCTGGGGGAGAGTCAGAGAATGTGAGGGTGCATGTAGAGCCCCCACACATCACTGCCCAGGGGTTCAGGTGGGTGTTCCTGAGGGTGTTGTCTTTTTTCTGCCTCATTTTCAGCTCAAATAATAAGCCAATCAACAGGCACATGGTACCTGCTTCGTGCTCTGAGCAGTGCTTTTTCGCACTTTGAGATTCAGAGGAGGGGCACAAGGTCCTGTCCCCCATGTAATCAAGAACCAGGGCCCACCACCATCATATTTTAAGCTTGTCACTGTTCAAATAACATCTTCCAAGAAAGTCAACAGCTTATTTGCACAGGAGAGGTGTCATTGAGAGAGAAGAGGGCCACTGTTTCCACTCCTAGCTTGGGGAGTTGGCTTAGCAATTTTCTAAGGAGAGAGGGATAAGCAATAGCAAGAGCGAGCTCTGAAGCTAGCTTCCCTGAAGGAACTGACTTTGTATAGAAGAGTGTTAAAAAATTCAAACTTAAGGGTACCCTTGAAAACAGTGGAGATTTTAGTGATCAGCAATTACAAGGGGCCAGTAGGTCCAAGAATTAAAAAGCCAAATCTGGCTAGTTTACAAGAAAAAGAGATAGCTAAGAGGCCCTCTTTTATTCAGAGGAAACCTCAGAGATGAGCTTAGGAAGGGACCTAGATGTAATTGGACCAGATTGTGAAACAGTTTATGGCAGCAAAGCATTGTCAGAAACAATAGAACAATCAGCTGACAGTTAATGGAGTCCAAGGCCCCATGTGATGCCAATAGAAGTTTAACCCTTAACACAGAGCTCAGGGAAAGAGACATTCTGAGAAAGCCCTGCTGAAACCGCTGTCACCCCATGGTGACTGTGCACATGCCCACGGTTGTCATATGTCTGTGTGACTGAACCCTTTGTGGAGTGAGATCAGAGGCTTCAGATGGCATGAAAAGGGAACTAACAAAGTCAGTTAAGCTGCTAAGTAAACAAGCAAAATACATACAGCCATGAGTGTGGGTGTAATGTGTCAGCGTGATGGTGCTAAGTATCAGTATAGGAAATTCATTAGAGGGTCCCAAGATTAGATCATAACTGGCAAAAATACCAAATACCAAACTTCAGATCAGATTGACAGAGACTATTCAATTCAAAGAACATAGAGAAAAACGAATGATTAAAAATAAACATGGTTCAGAGAAATGTGGATCACCATTAATACATTAATAGACACACCATGGAGTACCAGAAGGAGAGAGACACAGGGTAGAAAGACTATTAGAATCAACAATGACTGAAAACTCCCCAAATTTGATGAAAAACATTAGTCTACATGTTAAAGAAGCTCAATACACTACAGGTAGGATCGATTCAGAGATTCACATCCAGACACATCATAGTAAAAATATCGAAAGCCAAAGACAAGACAAAATCTTTAAAACAGAAAAAAAAGTGGCTTGTCATATACAAAGAACCCTCTCACATGCTCTTAACAGAAGATTTTACATCAGAAACAATGGAGCTAGCAGACAATGGATGGAATACTCAGAGGGTTGAAAAGGGGGAGAAAAAATAGCAACTAACAATCTTATGTCAGGAAAACTATCTCTCAAAAATGATTAGAAAATAAAGACATGATTAGGTAAGTAAAATGGAGAAAATTCTGAGAAGAAAGCCTTATAAGAAAGGCCAACGGAAGTTCTTCAGGCTCTTAGAGATGACCCCAGATGGACATTCAAATCTTCACATAGAAAATCAAACAGCACTGGTAAAGGTCTTACAACATTGTGAAAAAAACAGTACAAATGTTTATTTATCCTCCTTTATGCTCTTAAATGTTTCAGAGTGCAATTGTATAAACTAGCATGCATTTAATGTGTTTTGGGGCCTATAACACAAAGAAATATGTTTAATAGTCAGAGGACAAAGGAGGTGGCAAAGCCTTACTGAAGTAAAGAAATGTCACCCAGTCATAAAGCACATCCACAGAAACAGATGAAGCCAACCAAAGATGGTAAGTAAGAAGATTAAAACAATAAATTCCATCCATGTGGACTTATTCACCATTCTCCTTAGTTTTTTAAAAAGACATGAGATGACTCAGTTGAAAAATGAGCAAAAGATCTTACTAAAAATTTCTGCTGTTAAGGTATAAGAATGGCCAATAAACACATGAAAAGTTCCACACCATTATCCCACAGGAAAATGCACATGCAAGATGAGACCCCAATTCTTGCTAACTGCAGTGTCTATAATAAAAAAGACAGATAATAACAAATGTTGGAGGAGATGTGGACAAACTGGAATCCTTATACTCTGCTGGTGGGAGTGTAATATGAGGCAGCTGTTTTGGAAAACAGTCTGGCAGTTTCTCAAAAGGTTAAACACAGAGTTAATGTGTGACCAGTTAATTTCACTACTATTATAATAGATTACATCCAAGAGAAATGAAAACACGTCTTTATACAAAACCGTATGCACACATGTCCATAGCAGCATTACTCATAGTAGCCAAAAAGCAGAAATGACCCAAATTTCCATCAACTGGTGAATGTATAAGTAAGTAATGTGTACCTATAGAAAGAAAATTATTCAGCAGTAAAAATTAGTGAAACACTGATATGTACTTCATTGATGAAGCATGAAAATATTATTCTAAGTAAAAGAAGCCAGTCAATAAAGACCACATCTTGGATAATTCAATTTATATGAAATATCTAGGTTGGAGAAAATCTGAAGAGACAGAAATAGAGTTATAGATGTCCGGCCCTGGAATGGGGGAATTTGGGAGCAAACTGGGGAGTGACTGCCAATTTACTTCTGGGGTGATGAAAATGTTCTAAAATTGGTTGTGATTATGTTTGCACAAATCTGTGAATATACTAAAAACCAGTGAACTGTTCACTTATAATGTGTGAATTATATGGCATGTGAGTTATATTGCTAAACAGCTACACATATATAAAAAAGCTAATAATAAGTTGATGTATATTAGCTTATTTTCTATTTATTTATCAATCTTACAACAATACTGGTCTCATGACAAACTGCTGAAATTAGAACTTTTTCATACACGTATTCCTTTATTGCTTGGATTGCATTTATATATGTTAGCCAGTTTTTCTCCTCTTTCTCTCTCTCTCTCTCTTTTTTTTTTTTTAACTTAGTGTTTGTTAGTGGTGATTCTAATTCTAATTTAGCCCTGACATGATTACAGAAGTCTGATCTTGGATTTTTAGAGAACTTGTGAGGTGTGGGCACTACTCAGAGATAGACATAGTGGCTGACGGGACTTGGGTGTTCCCTACTGGGGACAAGGTGTGTTTCCTTTTATTTGAGGAGTGTAGGAGAGTTACTTTCTACTTGGAAGAGCTGATTGCTGCTGCTCTTGTTTGGAGGTGTGATTGCTGGGGAACAGGATATAAGGATTTGGAGAAGCTGAAGGGTAGCTCAGATGTATATAAACACTCGGCGCTCTGCACACACCCTCCCGTGTGTCAGAGATAGAGCACAAAACATGCCTCTGAGACTGCTTTCCAGGTGAGCTTCTGGATTTGACTTAGGTTTGGAAGACAGATCCTTGGTCTGAGACTCAGAGTGCTGTGAAGTCTGCCTTCCTGCTGCCTCTGCTGTCCTTGCTGACAGGCAAGATGGTAGCAGAGCAGTGTTCAGTCTCTGGATACCCAATACTGACAGGCAGGGCGCAGTGCCTGGTCAAAGAGGGGGATGTGACTTTGGAGCTGGAGCACAGTGTCTTTCTTGTCTATTTCCTGGTCCTAGGGGCTTTCTGGTGGAGGCAGCTTCTGGGTGGTGTGTCCCCATCTTGGCAGTGGCAGTGCAATGCTGGAGCCTGAGGCTATCCAGCTACAGAGGGGCAGGGGCACTCTTGCTGGCCTGGTTCAGAGATGCTGCTCTGAGAGCTGTTCCCAGAAGCTCATCCTGGTGTCTATTTCTCCAGTCCTGCCTCTGCTTCTGTGAGCCACTCAGCACCCTGTCACTGACCCCATTGTTCCCCAGGCCTGCTAGGGAGGGTTCTGTTATTTTGTATCTGAACCTTGACAGTTACAAGGAATTACATAAGTAGATTTCTTAACATCAAACCATTTTTGCATTTCTGGAGTGAACTCAGCTTGGCCATAGTGTATTCTATTTCTTATACACTACTGAATTATATTTGCTAATACTTTATTAAGATCTTAACATTGCTTTCTTACGTAAACCCGGTCTGATTTCTGTTTCATATTATTTACGTTTTAGTCTCATTGTTTTCCTGGCCTTGGAAAAAAAGAATCTAGAAGCTTTCTTTATTGTGCTCTAGGGAAATTTATATGTTGGAATTATTCCTTCTTTGAAAAATTTCAAGATTTTTTTTTTACATAAAACTATCTGAATAAGGCATTTTTTAGGTCAGGGTACCTTTCTAATAGTGTCTTTAATTTTGTTCATGGTTATTGATTAATTAGGCTTTCAATTTCTTTTGACGTCAATATTTCAAACATATATTTACTTAAATAATATTTTGTTCTACAGCACAATGATCGGTCCATCTCATAAACATGATTAATTTTTGCTTAGTAATATAAATATGAATAATATATAATGGATGAATATATTATGAGTTTTTATTTGAACTTCTTCATATGTTTCTTTTTATTTATTTATTTATTATTTATTATTTTTTTTTGAGACAGAGCCTCAAGCTGTCCCCCTGGGTAGAGTGCTATGGCATCACAGCTCATAGCAACCTCCAACTCCTGGGCTCAAGCGAGTCTCCTGCCTCTGCCTCCCGAGTAGCTGGGACCACAGGTACCCACCACAACACCTGGCTATTTTTTGGTTGTAGCTATCATTGTTGTTTGGTGGGCCCAGGCTGGATTCGAACCTTAAGTGTATGTGGTTGGCACCTTAGCCACTTGAGCCACAGGCACCTAGCCCATATGTTTCTTTTTAAAACATGAAGTTTAGATTCTTTTTTAATTTCAGATTGATATGAAGGTACAGATGATTAGGTTACAGTGTTTGCATTTGTTAGGTAAAATCCAAGTTGTATTTGCGCTCTTCTCTAAGAAGGTGTGCTGTACACCATTCCACTTTGCACATTAGGTGAGAGCACACCAACCACCCAAGTTTTATTTATCAAATCTGAGCTTCTTTTTATTTTAAGCAACTGAATTTACCTCACATTTATTGACTTACAAGATAAATTTCTTCTTTTCTCTTATATTATTTAAAATGTTTGTTTTTAGCAATTTCCTTTGCTTTCTGCCTTTTGTTATGCAGTCTTAAAATTTTTATTTTTGTTTACTCTTGATGATTTAGAGACATTTTTCTTACTCTGTCCTTATATGCTTAAATAATGTCTAAATGTTTAAACTTTGAGTTATCATTGCTGACAACATTAATAACAACAGTGCGTACAGATCTGTTGCCAGGTGGGATGAGCAAGTTAGTTTGCCTTTGCTCCCTCTCATCTTTCTTCCTCCATTTCCATGTACTGAGTTTTGTACATGGAAAGGAGTTTTGTGCCTGGCCAGGATGGGTATGTCTGAGGTACATTTTGAAAACATGGATTTTTTTGTTCCTATTATTAATTATGTTCTCCTGCTGACTTTACACATTAAAATTAAGTTGTAAACCTTACTTACTGGAGAAGAAAAGGATAGTGTCATGCAGGGTCACTGAGGAGACAGGGAGACCGTGACACAGAGAATATTCCATTTGTCAGAAGAATCAGGCAGATCTGATTCCAGGAAAACAGCTTGAGGAAGCAAGAAGGCGGCCAAGTTCTCAGGTGTGTGTTTCTCAATTCTGTTCTTCCTGCATAAAAATGCTGCAGTTGGTGGTGGGGGAAGCTCCCAGAGGTGGATCCAGATTCTTTTTGGGTTTTTAGGAAGGGACTGCCCAAGGGGTGCTTACATAAAGTTGGGGAGACTTCAGTGAAGGGCAAATGTCCGTGTGGCATGTTTATGCCTGGAGAGGCAGCATAGGATGCACCCCTTCCCCCAGCTGAATCTTTGGTCACAGCTTCACGTGTGAGCAGTGGACATTTCTCCATGCTTTGCTTGGGGATAGAGAAGGTAGCTTAGATCTGGAAGACTAGAGGCAAGGTGATAGAGATGTCTTTATAGTTTTTACACACAGTACTCATAACCCAAAGTTACTTAGGTCAGTACATTTTCCCTTCGCCCTCAGCAAGGTTATTTTATTCATTTTTGATAGATTGTTTTGGCACATTTTGCAGTCCATCCTGGAATTTCCAACTTTCTATAACTTTAAAAATATTTGCCCATGTTAATGTTTACTCATTATGCTATAAAGTTCTATGCGTTTTCACAAACGCATAATGACATTTATCCACATATTATATCATACAGAATAGTTTCAGCATGCTAAGAAGTCCCTTGTCCTCACTCAGGCCATACTCCTCCCCTCTTTCTAAGCCCTAGCAACCACTAATCTTTTAATTGTCACGATACTTTTGCCTTTTCTAGAAGGTCATTAATTAGAGTTATATAGTATTTTTAGACTGCCTCTTTCATTTAACAATATATATTTAAATAGATACTTCCCTTCCTTTTCTTGGCTATGTGAATAAAAGTTTTCTGAAACAGAATTTGGGGGAATGAGACTTTATTCTGGTGAACAGTTTGCAAACCAAGAGGGCAGGCCTCCTTCAGGGTAAGATGAAGGTGCAGTTCAGAGGTCAAAAGGAGGCTTTGGGTTGTTAAAGCAAAAGTTTCTGCCCAGATTCCCAGTCAAGTCCACTTATGCAAGTGAAGGATTGAAACTTGCTTCATTCCAATTGGCTACTGTGCTGAGTTCTAATTGGTGCATACAGTTGAGCTTTGATTGGTTGGTTCAGGTAAGCTCTGAAAGCCTCAAAGTTAAATAGAGGTAGGGGTGGTTGTTCAGGAACTCAGTGCATGTGTGACCTCTAGCCAGTGAATGGGCACTTGGTTCTATTTTAAATGTAGGCTCAGTTAGCTGCTCAGAATCCATCTTGAAGGTTTGGCTCTGTCAGGTTCACATTTGTTCACAGCTTGATAGCTTATTCTTTTTGTCCCTAAATAGTCTTCTGTTGTATAAGTTTGTTTATCCACTCAGCTATTGAAGGACATCTTGGTTCTTTCCAATTTTGGTGATTATGAATGAAGCTGTTATGAACATTCAAGTGCAAGTTTTTTGTATTTATCTAAATAAAATACCTAGATGTGTGACTATTGGATTATGTGATAAGACTATTGTTATAGATTGAGTTATTTTCTCCCTAAATTTATATGTTAAAGCCTTAATCTGATGTGATCATAGAGATAGGACCTTTAAGGAGGCATATACTAATCTGATAAGAAGAGACACCACAGATCTCACTCTCTCTTCTTGCACATACAGAGGGAGAGCCTTGTGGCATGGTTGTCTACAAGCCAGGAAGAGAGGCCTTACCAGAAACCAGCCTTGATTCCTGATTCTTAGGCTTTCAACCTCCAGCACTGTGAGAAAATGAATTTCTGTTGCTTAAGACACCAAATTAGTGGTATTTTGTTATGGCATCCTGAATAGACCAATAAAAGGAGGCTTGCCTTTTTAGGAGATTGTCAGAGTGTCTTCCAGAGTGATTGTGCCATTTTGCATCCCCAGTAACAGTGAATGAGAGTTCCTGTTGCTCCACATCTTCATCAGCAGGTGGTATCGTCAGATTTTTTTTGTTTGTTTGTTTTAATTTTAGCTATTCTAATAGGTATGTAGTAGTATGTAATTGTTGTTTTAATTTGCAATTTCCTAATGACAAGCTATGCTTATCATTTTTCCATATGCTTTTTTGCCAATCTTCTTTGGTGAAATGTCTCTTCATATTTTTTACTCATTTTTAATTAGGAAGTTTGTTTCCTTATTGCAGAAGTTTGAAAGCTTTTCTTGGGTATTTTAGAGATGAGCCCTTTATGAAATTTATGTTTTATAAATATTTTCTTCCAGCTCCTGGCTTGTCTGACATTTTGTTAACAGTATCTTTTGCAGAGGGGAAATTTTAAATTTTGATAAAATCTATCATTTTTTTCCTTTTGTGGATTGTACTTTTAGTATATCTAAAACTTGTTGCCAAACCTAAAGTCACCTAGAAGCTCTCTTATGTTTTCTTCTAGAAATTTCATCATCTTAACATTTGGGTCTGTGATCTGTTCTGTGCTATTTTTTGTGAAAAGCATAAGGTCTGCATTAGGTTCATCTTTTTGTGTTATCTTTCACTTATAAATACCCAATTGTTCCAGCATTGCTTGTTAAAAAGATTATCATTTCTCTTATATCGTATTATAATATCTCTCATTGAATCACCTCTGTTTCTTTATCAAAGATCAGCTGACTACAGATTTTTGTGTTCATATGTTTCTGGCTCTCTATTCTGTTCCACTGACCTTCTGTTTATCCTTTTGTCACTACTGTGCTGTATCAAGTGCTATATAGCTTTATATTAATAGTAAGGCTTAAAGTCAGGTAATGTGGAGTCCTCTGACTTTGTTGTTATTCTTGTCCTCCTATTACCCCTCTTCCTCCTCCTTCTCTTCCTCCTCATCTTCCTTTCTCCCTTTCTTTTCTATGGTATTGTGTTGACTATTCAAGGTCTTCACCTATCTCTCTATATATGTGAGAATCAAAGAATACATTTTTCTGAGATTTTATGGGGATTTCATTGAATCTATAGATCAAGTTGGGAAGAATTAACGTCTTAACAAAGTTAATTCTTTAAGCCATTATCTTTGATTTCTTCCCTAATAGTTTGTAGTTTTCTGCATATAAATTCTATACATTTTAAAATTAGATTGGTACCAAGATGTTTTGTTTTTTGATACTATTATGTTTTTCACTTTGAATTTCAATTGTTCATTGCTGCTCTACAGGAAAGCAGTCAGCTTTGGTACATTAACCCCATATCCTGCAACTTCGCTATATTTGAATGTTATTTCTATGAGGATTTTTTTGTTGTTGATTCTTTGGGACTCTCAATATGGACAATCATGTCATCTGTGAACAGTTTTACTTCTTCCCTCCGAATCCATATACTTTATACTTGTCTTAACCTGTTGCACTAGGTAGGACAATCTAATATTAAATAAAAGTGGTGAGAGGAGACATCTTTGTCTTCTCCCCAAATTTATGGGGAAAGGATCCAGCTTCACACCATTAAGAATGATATTAGATTCATTTTTTGACATTCTTATCAAGCTCAGAAAACTTCCCTTTATTCCTACTTTGCTAAGAGTTTTTTTTTCATGATGTTTAGATTTGGGGGTTTAAAATTTTTTTTCTGGGCAGCGCCTGTGGCTCAAAGGAGTAGGGCGCCAGCCCCATATGCTGGAGGTGGTGGGTTCAAACCCAGCCCCAGCCAAAAACACATACACAAAAATTTTTTTTCTATATCAATTAATATTATTATATATTTTTTTCTTTAGTCTGTTGATATAATAGATTCCATTAATTAATTATCACACATTGAGCCAGTCATGCATACCTTGCAAATCCCACTTGGTTGTGGTACATAATTTTTTTTTATCAATTGTTTGAATGACTATTCAGATAAGGTCCTTACCTTAGGAAAATTTGCTATATAACTCAATATCTTCCTTCTTTACCTCTCTTTCTCCTGCTTTCTCAAATCAAGTCAAATACATTATAGACTTCCCAATAGTCTAGATTTTACTAATTTCCTCCCCATATTTTTATTTAAGTTGTTCTGTTCTTTGTGTTTCCTACAAATTAGTAATTAGATTAAAAAACTTATTCACATTTAGATTTAACTGACTGATTTTTTTGGGCATGGATATTGTTGTGAACTTCCGTGGGGTGGTACATGGTTCCTCATAGTGTCTCTCTTTGCAAGGTGCGACACCATGGGTGCTCCCTGCCTCATACATGAACTTATTAAAGGTGGCACAATCGTGATACCTACTTCTAATATTCCATCATCATTTATTTGATGGAATGTTTTCTTTCTTTGAGAGGGGTTCTCTCTGTTTATTGCCCAGGCTGGAGGGCAGTGACATGATCATGGCTCACTGCAATGTCAACTCTTGGACCCAAGCAATCCTCCTGCCTCAGCCTCCCAGGTAACTGGGACTGCAGGCTTATGCCACTGCACCTGGCTGCAATATTTCTATGAAGAGGAAACTTTCCCTCATTAGCTATTTGGCACCCACTGGAAGTGTTTTCATAGGAAAGGCAGCACAGTGAAATCTTATGATTTTATGATGCTTCAGCATCCATTTTAAATGTAAGTTGGACTTCGTCATACTGAAAGTGGGGCTCAGTCACTCTGACATGGTTTCCAGTTCTAGATCCTTCCTCCCATCATGTCCTTGACTGTATCAATGGACTCAGTTGTCTGCCTTATTCAGTTGTTGCCTGGTAACCATTCCCCTGTGGGACAGCTGGATGCAGCACATGCAGTGTGTGATTGGTCCACTGACCTGTGTGCCCCACATGAACTGTGCCAATATCCCACAGTGGCCACCTTAGTCACTATGTGGCTTTCTAGAACTCCTTCCTGATTCATGTAAACCTACAAATTAAAACTCCCTATGGGAAACCCATTTGGATAATGCCCTCAACCCATTTGGATGATGCTCTTTCCCAGGAAAGGCATCAGCCATGTGCCCCTTTCTCCCCTTCTATGGCTTTCTGACTTTCCTGTCTGCTGTGCACACTCCCAGGACTTGTAAGTAATCAAGTATTTATTTCCATCTGTGTCTTTCCCAGTCCTTGAAAAGATGCTCTCCATCTTAAAGATCCTAAATTAAAAGAGTGGGATAAGTATTTGATTCCTTATTTACCAATTTTTGAAATAATGAGTTAATTCCTTTAGTAAGTTTTTAATATTAATTACGGTCATGTACTCAGGTGTAAACATCTTGTTGTTTTCCCTCCATCTCCCTGGCTGCTGCTCTTATTGTCCCTGCTATGGGCCTGACTCTTTTGACATGACCCTAATTGTTGTTATTATGACCCTAATATTTCACAGCTATTAGTTATAGTTGCTACCCAGCTTCAGATAAGAGAGATTGCCCCAGTCACCTAACATACTTACTGCCCCAGACCTGGAGTCAGCTCCTTCTGAGGGGCACTGGTTCCCTTCGGTGGGAAATGTCCAGGCTGAAATCTGCATGCACAGCAGGAAATGGATGTGGCTTGTGGAAGACCAAGGCTGAGTTGTCCTCAAGGTCCCAGGTTGCGAAAATGTTCCCACAAAAAATGGCTTTGTTTGTCTTTTGCTGGGGGCCCTGAGGGTTCACCCATTCAAGACAAGTTTTTGAATTCATTTCTTGGCTCAAGATTCCCTGAACCACATTAATCGTGCAAATTTGGAGCCCTCACATACAGGTGGTACAGCTTGAGGTTCTGATTTCTCATGGGAAACCTTTTTCTTCCCATTCAGAGCCCCAGGCAGATGACAATAGTTCTTGACACATCCCTGGCCTGGCAGCTGGAATTTCTCTAGTCTCCCTTTTCACAAGGCGGATGGTTATCTATGGCTAGTCCTTCTACCCTCCCAGCTAGATGCTGGGTTTCAGTGTTTTGGGTGGGTCCACAGTCACATCTCTGGCCCACATGGCAGCATCTCTTACCCATGTCTGCGTGGTGTGGCATAGAAAAGTGTGGTTTTGCTGCTATTTGAGTCTCTGCTTCATTTCTGGCACCCGAGGCCCTTCCTTTCTGTCTTCTAAGCTTGGCTAGAGGTTTTTAAAATATAGTCATATCAGCATTTTTAGATCTGTCTCCTTGTTCACCTTCTAATCAAATAGATAATTATCTACATGTGTTCTGGGAGCCTTTTTTGTCTTTGGTGGGGACACTTACTGTCCATGATGGGGGGCAGGTGTGGGTTACCTTTCTCCTGGGTGGCTTCCTCCCCAGCCTGACCCCCTCCACATTGTATATAGGGGATAACATTCATGACATTTTAACATCTTAGGTGCTTGGGCCTTCCCCTGCCTCTGAGGAAGGCTGGGTGCTTGTGTCCCTTCCTCAGCTGTCTGACTGAGTGGCCACAGGCTTGTGTTGGGCTGGGCCACTTCTTGGTCATTCCTCTGGCCTCCTGTTATCTCCTGTACGTGACCAGATCACCTTTTTCTGAAAGACGTTTTAGGAAATTGACCCTCAAATGCCTCATCCTTTCTTATCAGCAAACTCTGTTTTCCTGAGAAGGGAAGGCAGATAGGCACAGTCTTCAGAAATGCCAGTGCCAGGCAGTGCCGGGGGGGATTTGGGATAAGAACGTTTGGCCCACTGGTGAGCCCGGGTGGATGAAGCAATGATGCTCTCCTGGAATCTTCCCAAGACTGTGAACACAAAGGCCTGTGTCTTCTCTCTCCCATGTGTGTTTTTTCTTCTGACACTTCCTATTGCTGATTGAGGGCTGCTGGTTCAATGTTGCTTTATGTAAGTGTTATAAATTTTGGGTTTTGTTCCCCACCCACGCACCCCTGCCAGAAAACCTAACAAGTAGCCATAGAGGCTCCCTCAAAATCTTGGGTCCGTATCCTTCCTTCCTCCTCGGAGCAACGCTTGCTTCAGTGGGACTCTGGAGCATCTAATGGCCCCCTTGGTTTTAGTAATAAAAAGATTTTCTCCTAAGTAGGTATAAAGTAACAGTGAAATAGACATGTCCTGTAGAGGTGGCATTGCCTGCGGCCAGTGTGTGTGGTTTCTGGGGAATCAGCTCATGGCGGACTGGTCACAGCATCTGTAAATGGCACTTTTGCAAGAAAAAGTGAGCCATTTTCTATTTCTAGTGACTGTTCACAGAACCTAGAATTCAGAAAGGGACATTGGTGACATGGAACAAACACTAGAGCCAAAGACAGAAGGTGTTGGTGAAAGGGTCAGTTAGCCTCTGGTCAGTTGCTTTAATGTCTGGTGAACTTGTATGGCCATTGGGCCACATTGGAAGAGAAGTGCTGCCTACTTCATGGATTAGGTGGTGTCACAGGAGGGGAGCATGGCCATGGGGCAGCAGCAGCAGACAGCACTCCAGATCCTCCGCAGGGAGCACTCAGCAGGGTCATGTCCTCAGATGGCTTGAAGCAGATGTTTTTTCTCAAACACAGACAGCACCTAGTCATGAGGGTCCGTGGATGTGTGCTCAGTTGTCCCCTCCCCTGGGGTCCAAGACCCTGGTGCAGTGGCTGTTTGTAGTTCATCTCTGTTTTCTCAATGCCTGACATCCTGTGAGGCACCTGGTAGGTCCTCACTGAAAGCTTGTTCTCGGGTGGGCAGAAGCTCTGATGCATATGACTGTGAGCTGCCCAGATTGGTCACTTTCTGTTCAATATCAGACTCATGCTGCCTTGATGCTGAGGACCTATTAGTCAGTGAAGACGAGTGACTGGACATCTCTCTGGATGGAACTCTCCCCCACCCCGCCCCCCAGCCCTTCCCTCAGCAAGTGCACGTATGCCTTTCATTTAACACAGAGAGATGTTTCCCACAGGGAAACTGCCCCAGCAAGTTCTGCCCTCAGGGTCACAGAGTGAGGATTGGGCTGGAGTCCTTAGGCGTGTAATCTAGTGACTGAGCAGAATAAAGGCAGGGGCTAAGACGCCTTATAGCCTTGGCCCTCAGGGACATAGAGTGAGACCGGTTTTGGCACACTGGGCAGGTAGGCAGCCACTTCAGGACTGATCCCAGTGACAAGTGCTTTCTTGGGAAAGCTTCTGCTTAGCCAAGTGTAACAGTTTAAAGTGCCTTTTAAGTGGGCCGAGGAGAGATTTGGGCTCTCTACCCTGTGGGGTTTGAGAAATCAGCAGAGGCATTCAGTCTCCATCTTGTATAGCTATATCAGCATTGTGATTAACATCTCATACCCCAGAAGATCACCTGTTGCCCAGGCGACATTCAGCAAAATATATATATATACTGCTTTGTTTTTGTTTTTAATTTCAACATTTTCCTTCTAGATTTTTCTTTTTTCTTTCTTTTCTTTCTTCATTTTTCTAGTTTAAATATAATTTTCCAATGTTGCCTTCTTTAACAATTAGGACGTCATTTTTGCTAGTGTTGTGTTTCTACTCCTCTTATTTGGTTTTTCCCCCAATTTTATCGCATAAAGTTTTCTGTTTGCTTGTTTTGGTTTGATTTATAGAATGTTTGTGTTTCCTCTGTACTTGGTGGAGGTGGGGTACTGTGTCTGAACAGGCTGGAAAAGAGCTGCTGACCTGAAGGGAACCACCCAACTTGGCACGCCTAGAGGTTGGGGGTTTTTAATGTTGGATCAAAGTACCCTACTGTACAGCTATTTTGCTCCTGTCTCCCTCTTTTTGTGCCTCTCTTCTTTTTGTCAATATTCCCTTTTACTCACCCCCCTCCTTTCTCTCTCTCTTTTTAAATCTTTTTTTCCTTCTTGCTCTTCAATCTTCTCATCCTTCTGGTCCTGTACCAAAAGGACTCATTGAAACTCTAGGCCAGAGGCACAGTAACTTAAAGAGCAAGAGGAAGTGAAAGGAAAATTAGGGCAAGGAAATAGATAAAAGAAAACACTCATGAGGAATAATCAGGAGAAAAATTCTGGCAACATGAAAAATCAGTTCAGAGCAAACCCTCTCAAGGGACCGTGAGGTAGCTACAGCATAGGATTCCACCTATAAAGAAATGTTAGAAATGACACAAGGGGAATTTAGAATACAGATGATGAAAACAATGAAGAAAATGATGGAAACAATGAAAGAAACTGCTGATAAAGTGGAAAATAACCAAAAGGAAAGCCAAAATCAGAATCAAATAAGAGATGAACAATATGAAGAATACAGAAAGGCTATTGCAGAGCTGAAGGATCTGAAGCAGTCAATTAAGGAACTTAAAGATGCAATAGAAAGTATCAACAACAGATTAGACCATGCAGAAGAAAGAATCTCAGAGGTAGAGGACAAAGCTCATGAGATAACTCAGATAGTTAAAGAGGCAGAAAAGAAGAGAGAGAGAAAGCAGAACATTCACTGACAGAATTATGGGACTTTATGAAACGTTCAAACATACAAGTTATAGGTATCCCAGAATGGGAAGAAGAATACCCCAGGGGGATGGAAGCCATACTAGAAAATGTTATAAATGAAAAATTTCCCAAATATCACAAAGATTCTGACACACTCCTTTCAGAGGGATGTCGGATGCCAGGTCACCTCAACTCTAACAGAGCTTCTCCAAGACACATTGTGATGAGCCTGTCCAAAGTCAAGACAAAAGAAAAGATTCTGCAAGCTGCCAAGAGTAAGCACCAGTTGATCTACAGGGGCAAATCCATCAGGGTGACTCCAGACTTCTCTAATGAATCTTATCAAGCAAGAAGACAATGTTCATCTACCTTCAATCTACTTAGACAGAATAGTTTCCAGCCTGGAATTCTATATCCTGCAAAGCTAAGCTTTAAAATTGACAGAGAAATCAAATCATTTACTGATATGCAAACATTGAGGAAATTCACCACAATAAGACCAGCTCTACAGGAAATACTTCAACCTGTTCTACACACTGACCATCACAATGGATGCACAGTAAAGTAAGAACTCTGAACTTAAAGGACAACCTAACTTCCACAATGATGCGAGAGATAAAACTAAGCAATGGACTTGCACAAAATAAGATGAATAGAAAACTACTACGCTTATCAATTATCTCAATAAATGTTAATGGCTTGAATTCCCCACTGAAGAGGCATAGTTTGGCTGATTGGATTAAAAACACAAGCCATCCATCTGCTGTCTGTAGGAAACACACCTAGCCTCAAAAGACAAATTAAAACTCAGAGTTAAGGGTTGGAAGACAATTTCTCAGGCAAACAGATTCCAGAATAAAAGAGGGAATGCAGTCTTATTGTCAGATACATGTGGATTTAAAGCAACTAAAGTCAAAAA